>JAVDOI010000132.1:58119-63119 GCA_032191485.1 Leptoclinus maculatus
GAAGAGACATTGTATGCATGTCATGAGCAGTAACTACGTTTTCTGAACTTTATTTTGAAGAGACATTGTATGCATGTCATGAGCAGTAACCACGTTTTCTGAACTTTATTTTGAAGAGACATTGTATGCATGTCATGAGCAGTAAACACGTTTTCTGAACTTTATTTTGAAGAGACATTGTATGCATGTCATGAGCAGTAACCACGTTTTCTGAACTTTATTTTGAAGAGACATTGTATGCATGTCATGAGCAGTAACCACGTTTTCTGAACTTTATTTTGAAGAGACATTGTATGCATGTCATGAGCAGTAACTACGTTTTCTGAACTTTATTTTGAAGAGACATTGTATGCATGTCATGAGCAGTAAACACGTTTTCTGAATTTCTGAACTTTATTTTGAAGAGACATTGTATGCATGTCATGAGCAGTAAACTGTCCCAAACCGACGCTGGAGGAGAACCTAGAGCGTCATAGTGTGAAGCCACTGAGTGCGTGTTGGGAATGAGAATGTGCGGTCTGAACTGAAGCTGAATAAAGTACCAGCTGTGGTTGGTAAACAAGGACAAAAACAAAGCTCAGTTTCCTGCCCTGATGACAGATCCTTGTATATTCCTGAAGCGCCTCTTTTTGTGGTTTGCTGAGTAGAATCAGACGTGACGCTGCTTCAACCATACCTTCCACCTCCATAACGCGCTCGCCCTCCACTCCTGTCCCTGCCTGAACTTTGGTTTCCCTCTCACTCATTTTCCATTGCTTGTCCACACTGCTCCCTACATCCTTCGTCTCCTTTCCTCTCACCTACCTCTTGTCCACTGAGGTCTGTGTGAGAGAGAGAGAGTCTCATCTATCTAGGATGGGGTACTCATTATGCTCCACTGAGTTTGGATGGATGAGGGGATCTCTCTCTCTCCTCTCTCCTCTCCTATCTATCCCTCTCTTTCTCCTTGCCTCCCATGCACATTCAATCCCTCCCTCTTTCTTTTATTGAAGGGTAGAGGGGATCTGGCAGGCTGGGAAGGAAAGGGGAGAAATGAAAGGACAATAGGAGATGAGGAAAGGACAGGAAAGAAGAAGGGGAGACAGGACAGTGGAAGGAAGGAGAAAAGGAGAGGACAGGAAAAGAGGAGAGGAGGAAAGGACAGGAAAGAAGAAGGGGAGACAGGACAGTGGAAGGAAGGAGGAAAGGAGAGGACAGGAAAAGAGGAGAGGAGGAAAGGACAGGAAAGAAGAAGGGGAGACAGGACAGTGGAAGGAAGGAGGAAAGGAGAGGACAGGAAAAGAGGAGAGGAGGTGTGGATAGAAGACCTCTCCTGGCTTTAATCACCTAGCTCGGATCAGTGTTTTACTCACGTGCACAAACGAGCACCCATCACATGCACACGTACTGTATGCACACACACACACACACACACACACACACACACACACTCGCCTACTCTTCATCACCATGGCAACGGCACACCCCTAGCACCGTTGTAATCAACTTAGAAAATGGGAATAAAAGTGATGTGTTGGCACGCACCACATACCCACACACCGCAAATAAACACCGAAATGTAATTAGAATGAAATTCAGAACAAGTTATTCAGTCCCCACGAGGGGGGGGGGGGGGGGGGGGGGGGGGGGCCCGGACAACAATCAGCAACAGAAAAGAAAAGAGACATTTTCTGAAAACAATCCTCAAGAAAAAGGGAACCCTGAGAAACACTCTGCTCTCCTCTTGATCCTCCAGAGAGAAAGGACCTGGTGGGAATAGCCTGTGTGTGTGTGTGTGTGTGTGTGTGTGTGTGTGTGTGTGTGTGTGTGTGTGTGTGTGTGTGTGTGTGTGTGTGTGTGTGTGTGTGTGTGTGTCCGTCTGAATCACAGCCCTAAAAGGAAATGCCTCTGAAATTGTCCGTGACTCGGAGAGAGGAACAGAAAAGAGGTGGTAGACACTGCCAGCGTAAATAACAACAAATAAAAAATGTCTTTTCTTCTCGTTTGTTTTCTTCTGAATCTTTTCATTTATTTCTTTTCCAGAAGAGGGGAGGGTTCAGACATAGAGAGTAATGGAAGTAGAGCTGTTCTGATACCTGAAACGTCTCGGATACAGCTTAGAATGCTGGATTGGGAGTCTATGCACCGATCCAATATCTTCTTTTCATATCATTTAAGGATTCAAGGAAGATTTCTTGTCATTATGCAACACAGAGTTGCACAACGAAATGCATGTATTTGAATAATGTATTCACCATTTATCAGCTCATTTAACTACAGAGGAACAACAACAACATGACTCACTCACAACCAGACCGTACATCCTTACATCCTTACAGCCTTACACCCTTACACCCTTACACCCTTACAGCCTTACACCCTTACAGCTTTACACCCTTACAGCCTTACACCCTTACATTCTTACATCCTTACACCCTTACACCCTTACATCCTTATATCCTTACAGCCTTACAGCCTTACATCCTTACATCCTTACAGCCTTACACCCTTACATCCTTATATCCTTACATCCTTACACCCTTACAGCCTTACAGCCTTACATCCTTACATCCTTACACCCTTACACCCTTACATCCTTACATCCTTACACCCTTACAGCCTTACACCCTTACACCCTTACACCCTTACAGCCTTACACCCTTACAGCTTTACACCCTTACAGCCTTACACCCTTACATTCTTACATCCTTACACCCTTACACCCTTACATCCTTATATCCTTACAGCCTTACATCCTTACAGCCTTACAGCCTTACATCCTTACACCCTTACAGCCTTACACCCTTACATCCTTACACCCTTACAGCCTTACACCCTTACATCCTTACATCCTTACACCCTTACACCCTTACATCCTTACATCCTTATACCCTTACAGCTTTACACCCTTACATCCTTACACCCTTACAGCTTTACACCCTTACATCCTTACACCCTTACAGCCTTACAGCCTTACATCCTTACACCCTTATACCCTTACATCCTTACACCCTTACAGCCTTACAGCTTTACACCCTTACATCCTTACATCCTTACAGCCTTACACCCTTACATCCTTACACCCTTATACCCTTACATCCTTACACCCTTACACCCTTACAGCCTTACACCCTTACAGCCTTACAGCCTTACACCCTTATACCCTTACATCCTTACAGCCTTACACCCTTACACCCTTACACCCTTACAGCCTTACACCCTTACACCCTTACACCCTTACACCCTTACATCCTTACATCCTTACACCCTTACACCCTTACACCCTTACACCCTTACACCCTTACACCCTTACATCCTTACACCCTTACACCCTTACACCCTTACACCCTTACAGCCTTACACCCTTACACCCTTACACCCTTACACCCTTACACCCTTACACCCGTACACCCTTACACCCTTACACCCTTACACCCTTACACCCTTACATCCTTACACCCTTACACCCTTACACCCTTACACCCTTACACCCTTACATCCTTACATCCTTACACCCTTACACCCTTACACCCTTACACCCTTACACCCTTACACCCTTACACCCTTACATCCTTACATCCTTACATCCTTACACCCTTACACCCTTACACCCTTACACCCTTACACCCTTACACCCTTACATCCTTACATCCTTACACCCTTACACCCTTACACCCTTACACCCTTACACCCTTACACCCTTACATCCTTACATCCTTACATCCTTTCATCCTTACACCCTTACATCCTTACACCCTTACACCCTTACATCCTTACACCCTTACATCCTTACATCCTTACATCCTTACATCCTTACATCCTTACATCCTTACACCCTTACACCCTTACAGCCTTACATCCTTACACCCTTACACCCTTACATCCTTACACCCTTACATCCTTACATCCTTACATCCTTACATCCTTACATCCTTACATCCTTACACCCTTACATCCTTACATCCTTACACCCTTACAGCCTTACATCCTTACATCCTTACATCCTTACTGCACATGCTGAAGCTCGTACTACACATATGTGGTTTAACAGTCTAGTGCATCACATTCTCTCCTAATAATTAGAGATTGCAGTTTTGTCAATTCAAATTTCAGATTTTCTTATTTGTACTCTGACTTGCCGATTCCAATTTTTGCCGATTCCAATTGTGTTTCACAGAAGTGTAATTGAAAGCAAGGGTCCACACTAACTCTTTCCTACAACTGAATGAGACATAATTGAGCATGGGAATGACCATCATATACTTCCTTGCTTCCATGCTTTTCCCTGCATGGATAGTACTCCCATATGATGAAGAACATCTCATAACATACACAGAAACCTCTTCCATGATCAAAGCAGTGGGCCTCAGCCATTACAACCAAGATACAGAGACAAAGAGGCTCCAAGGAGCAAGCGATGGAAGCTCCAACAGATTGTGTCATCTGCTTGTTGATAATATTCAAGAACACATGACTACACAGGGATGGTAGAAAGCGATCGGAGTCCAGTTAGAGACTCAAGTGTGGACATGGAATAGAAGACATAGTGGATGGAGTGGATAGTGAAAGTAAGCAGGAAGCTGTCTTACCTTAGCCAACTGTGAGTTTACCCATTTTGTGAAAGTCTTCTTCTGAACGTCTTCTCTTTCATCTGCCGGAAGAAAAAAAGCACAGTCAGGAAAAAAGGACCTGTACATATCTGTGTGTGTGTGTGTGTGTGTGTGTGTGTGTGTGTGTGTGTGTGTGTGTGTGTGTGTGTGTGTGTGTGTGTGTGTGTGTCGGTCAGATGAATGGCAGCGAGTAAAAAAGAAAACACATGAAAAAGACCTACTTATAGTACACTTTGATAAAGGCCCGTACAGACCAGACTCCAATCTTCTGACAATCTATATACAAGCTTCTGATTCTCTCAAACACACACACGAAAACACAAGTGGTGCTCAGCGCGGTAAAAGGCTGCTCGTGTTTAGCTCAGGGCTAATTGCATCCTCATCATATCAATCAGCTCGCCACTTACAGGC
>JAVDOI010000132.1:68119-69953 GCA_032191485.1 Leptoclinus maculatus
GACCATTGGAACGGGTCCCGCTGAGAGGGAAGCTGTGCTGTCAGTTAACGTAGACGGTCAGACAGCAGGACAGAGTCGCCCAGACCAGCGGCACACCTGAGCAGTGAGCATCAAAGCATCTGTCGGGCTAATAGAGTCTAGTGAAACTAGGTGGGAGAGGGGTAGTCTGATCTAACATCTAACAAAGTCCAACATACTTTGAACCCATCCTTTTCTCAGCTAATGATGGGAGCTTGTTTGGATGCGTCATGGGAGCCAGCTGGAGCCTGTCAGCATGCAAAACTACCGAGGCTCTGGAAACAAAGACCAGGAGGACTATCGGAGCTCGAGCCTCAACTTACAGAGCTGGAAGTCATGAAATATGGATGCAGATGTTTTCTGCAAGGCCAATAACATGCATGTGTTTAAGGTACGAATACAAACGTGGGAATAAATCTACTGCACTGGTCATTACGAAAGCCCACAGCACATACAATCTTCACAGTTCAAAACAAACACTTTAACAGCACGGGCATCCTTTCAGTCTGCCTTAATGGTTCTTAAAGGTCCTTAAAGGACCAAGACAGCGAATACAAATCCATAAATGCATTTTTAACCTGAGTCATTAAGTTCTATTCATATTTTAAGACATTTAGCAGACGGCTTACCCAAAGTGCAACAGTACAATAAGCTTAAGGTCTTAGCTCATTCAAATTCAGCTTTCATGTTGAGCTACAGCAGGGAATGAAGAAACGAGGTCCGCAGAGAGGACGCACAGCCGATAGTGTTTTAGACGGAAACGATCAAAGTATGGGCTCGATATTGTGAAGTCTGTCCGTGTGTCTGCTCACCTGTTGACTAAACGAAGACTTTTCATCATGAACACTAATCCACAAACCGCTTGGAAATCATAGAAAAAGACACGTTTTTAAAGGTTTCTTTAGTGTCAAAGTGAGTCATTGTCAGTACAGTGGTACAGCAAACAGGAACTGCTAATAGCTAATTGGGCGTACTTTGGAAAATGTACAAGCTAAATGCTAAAAACAGGGCTAGAATATATTTGAGTCCATGGCATAACACGTGCTGTTTCTTGTAATCGATTACATCTGCTCATATAAGTGATGACCTTTACAGTTCAACATAACATAGAGCTAACATCTAGTTAACATCTATATGTTATTATTATTAAAGCTAGGCTTAGTAATGTTGAGAAACTAGCAAGACGAAAACGATCCAACGGAAAAACCCAAGTAGCTAGCAGCACTAGCTCCAGCCCGTCGCTTCAGTATATAGTTGTTATAATGACAATAAACATGGTTATGTTTAGCACTCACAGCTTTTTTTAAATGATCCTCCTGTGACACTGGTTTACTGATTGCTGTAGGAATGAAAAAGATCTTAGAAGTCTTAAAATAAACTACAAATCTCCTCATATTAGCTGTAATTTCTCAAACCGCTAATGTGATAATGTGACATCTTTATCTCTCTGCACTGGATTCATTTCATCTTACAGCTCGACAGTCTTTGTCATTGTGACAACTCGTCCTGTTCCATTTTACACTCGCGTTATTAAATGGTCTCCATCGTGTATTATGAATATGCTGTAAGTCGTGTTCAGGGCTCAGCTGCTAGCGTAGCGCGTTCTCAGCAGAAGAGCCGAGATCACATGACACTGAATGTCTTTCATGTGTCACACATCTGCCTGGAGATTATGCAGAACCTGTACTTATGATCCCTGAATGTACGTCTAATAGACCGGCGCTGTGTGTTGGATACATCCGTCACCCGTCCTAACGGAGCTCAGTGAAAGTGTAAGCAAAGAAGCCCCGAGAGGCCAAACGAGCGATCCGTCTCC
>JAVDOI010000132.1:70153-92653 GCA_032191485.1 Leptoclinus maculatus
ATAGATTGTTTGGAGTATTTATTGTTATTAATTTTAAAAGCTAGCTTTAGTAATTAGTGAGAATCTAGCAAGACAGAAACGAATCCAACGAAAAACCCAAGTAGCTAGCAGCACTAGCTCCAGCCCGTCGCTCAGTATATAGTTGTTATAATGACAATAAACAAGGTTATGTTTAGCACTCACCAGCTTTTTTTAAATGATCCTCCTGTGAGGAACTGGTTTACTTGATTGTGTTTAGGATTTGAATAAAGTCTTAGAGCTTAAAATTAAACTACAAATCTCACTCATAATTAGCTGTAATTTCCTCAACCGCTAATGTGATATTGTGGAAATCTTTATCTCTCATGCACTGGATTCATTTCATCTTACAGCTCGACAGTCTTTGTCCATTGTGGACAACTCGTCCTGATTCCATTTTACACTCCGCGTTATTAAATGGTCTACCATCGTGTATTATGATATATGCTGTAAGTCGTGTTCAGGGCTCAGCTGCTAGTCGTAGCGCGTTCCTCAGCAGAAGAGCCGAGATCACATGACACTGTATGTCTTTCATGTGTCACACAACTGTCCTGGAGATTATGCTGAAACCCTGTACTTATGATCCCTGAATGTGACGTCTAATAGACCGGCGCTGTGTGTTGATACATCCGTCACCCGTCTAACGGAGCTCAGTGTGAAAGTGTAAGCAAGAAGCCCCGCGATGAGGCCCAAACGGAGCAGATCCGTCTCCCGCTGTCGACGTGGCCCCGCAGCAACCGCCATGTTTTGTCGCTGTCTTTGACACGGCTGCCTAGGCAAACGGCGCAGGCCGTTAGCCACGGAAGGAATCCGAGACCAATTCCCAATCAGATCGAGGTCCTAACGTGAGAGATAAGACGGAGAGGGGGAAGCAGATGAAGAAGGAGAGAGAGAGGGGAGAGTCAGGGGGACAGAGAGAGGGAGAAGAGGGAGAGAGAGGAGTAGGGGGGAGAGGGAGGGACAGAGAGATGAGGGAGGAGAGGGATTAGAGGGAGAGAGGGAGAGACAGGGGGACAGAGAGAGGGGTGAGAGGGAGGAGAGAGAGAGGGGAGGAAAGAGAGAGGGAGAGAGAGAGAGGAGTGAGAGACAGAGGGGAGAGAGAGAGAAGGAGAGACAGGGGGACAGAGAGAGGGAGGAAGGAGACAGAGAGGAGGGGAGAGCGAGAGAGACAGAGAGAGAGGAGAGAAGAGAGAGGAAGAGAGGGAGAGAGACAGAGAGAGATGAGGAGAGAGACAGGAGAGAGGGAGTGAGACAGAGAGGGAAAGAGAGGGAGAGGGAGAGATGGAAGAGAGGAGAGAGAGAGAGAGGAGAGACAGGACGAGGAGAGAGAGAGAGCAGAGAGAGAGAGAGAAGAGAGAGAGAAGAGAGAGACAGAGAGAGAAGAGAGAGAGACAGGGGACAGAGAGAGGGAGAGAGGAGGGAGAGGGAGGGAGAGAGATGAGGGAGAGAAGAGAGAGAGAAATGACGAGAGGAGAGACAGAGACAGGAAGAGGGTAAGAGAGGGAGAGAGGAGGAGATAGAGAGACGAGTGAGAGCCGAGAGAGCGCGAGAGACGAAGAGAGGAGAGAGAGTGAGAGAGAGAGAAGGAGAGAGAGAGAAGAGAGAGAAGGAGAGGAGAGACAGGGGGACAGAGAGAGGATGAGAGGAGACAGAGAGGAGAGACAGGGGGACAGGAAGAGGAGAGAGAGAGAGAGAGAGAGAGAGAAGAGAAGAGAGAGAGAGAGAGAGAGAGACAGGAGAGAGAGGAGAGAGGCGGGAGGTGAGAGAAGGAGAGAGAGAGGAGAGAAGAGAGAGAGAGAGAGAGAGAGGAGAGATGAGGTGAAGAGAGAGAGAGGAGAGACAGAAGAGAGAGGAAAGAGAGGAAGACGAGAGAGAGGGACGAGAGAGAGAGAGGGATGAGTAGAGAGAGGGAAGGATGAGAGAGAGGATCCGCCGAGAGAGAAGAGAGAAGAGAGAGAGATGAGGGAGAGCGGGAAGAGAGATAGAGAGGTGGACGGGAAGAGCTAGGAGAGAGAAGGAGAGAGAGAGAGGGAGGAGAGAGGAGAGAGAGACGGAGAGGGAGAGAGAAATGGAGCCGAGCCAGAGAGTGAGACAAGAGAGAGATAGAGAGAGAGAGGTATGCAGGGGAGAGGGAGGAAGAGATATGGGGGAGGGGAGAGGAGAGGGGAGAGTACGAAGGAGACAGGGCGACAGAGAGAGAGAGAGAGTGAGAGGGGCAGCTGCTGTCTGGAGATACGACCAGTTGTTCCGCTGCAGCTCGGGCGCTACTCGTGCTCGCTCGAGGGGCTGCCGCGCGCGCTCGCCGATGCGACGCCCGCTCGCACGGTCGAGGGGCATCTAATCGCTGCGGGGAGCGCGTCGCGAGCCGCTCTCGAGCTATTCTCTGCCGCGTCTTTTGCTCTTCGCGCTCACGCGCTCGTCCTTCGATTGCGGTCGCGGCTTGGCGCTTGTATCCGATGGACGCTCAGGAGCGCTCCCGCAGATGACGAGCCGTTCTCGATTGTCATGCTCTCTCCTCTCTCTTTCGAGGGCTTGACCTCGTCGCTTCTATGTGTCACATCTGTTCTACTCGATTTAGGTCGAGCGTCTTTGTTATTGTCTCTTATTCTTCATCTCTTGTAGTTATCGTTAGATTGCAGCGTCTCGGCGTCGCGCTCGTTCTTCTCCTTTCTCTCTTGCGGCTCGCGCTCGGCGTCTTCTTGCTCGACGCTCTCTTTCGTCTACTGCTCGCAGCCTTTAATCGCGTTCTCTCCGCCTGTGTTTGCCCGTCTCTATCCTTCTCGCTCACGTTAACAAAATGGTGTGTCGGCTGCCTTGTGCTCAAGCTTTCTTAGTGGTTCTCGTCGCCTTTTCGCTTCTCTCGTGTGGAAGCATCTCCCGAACGCTTCTTGCTCGTGCGCTCTAGTCTCGGTCGTCGCGCTCGTGTCTCTTCTAGCTAACTCGGCTCGCTCGCCCTGCTCTCTTTCGCAGTATCTGCGTCGCTCGATGGTGCTCTTGTACGCTCTTACATAATTTTCGTTCCTCTCGCTTTCGCCCTCTCTCTCTCCCCGCTCTGCTCTCTTTTCTCTCTTTCAACTTTTTTCGCTTTGGCTCCCTTCGGTTTCCTTGTTCTCCTCTGTTCTCTCCCTGTCAGTCCAGCCTTTTGTTCCCTTCTCTGCGTGCTCTCTCTTCTTTCCCTCTCTGACCCCTTCCACCAGGCGGGTGGTAGGGCGCGCATGATCTACAGCTTGCTCTACCTTTGCTGCTCTCTCGTTCTCTCTCTCTGCGCTCTCTCGCTCGTATCTCCCGCCTCGCGCTCTCGCTCTCTCTCCCGTCTCTCTCTCCCCTCTCTCTCTCTCTGCGTCCCCTGCGCGTCTGCTCGCCCTTCGCGCGCGCGTCTGTCTCCTCGTCGCCTCGTCGCTCGAGCTCTTCGCCCCTTGCATAGCGAAGAGACGACGTAGGAAGAGCCTGGGGCCATCCCCTTCATCAGAAGAGCGAGTCGCGACGCCATACCCAAACTGCCCCCGAGCCCTGATGGAAGTGAGGGGCCATTACAAGATGACTGCTCAGCCTCAATGTCCAATTAGCACCACACACCAGTATACACCATGAACTCGCTGTCAAACCTAAAGTTTTCTGTCACGTGCCACCACAACCTGTAACTGTACAGCTAATCTAGAGGCCTCTCTCTCTCACACACCCACACACACACACACAACACACACCAACCCATGTACACACGTGTATGTGCGTGTCAGTCAGTGTGTGTATGTGACGTGTCAGTCAGTGTGTGTAGTGCGTGTCAGTCAGTGTTGTGTATGTGCGTGTCAGTCAGGGTTGTGTATGTGCGTGTCAGTCAGTGTGTGTATGTGCGTGTCAGTCAGTGGTGTGTATGTGCGTGTCCAGTCAGTGTTTGTATTGTGCGTGTCAGTCAGTGTGTGTATGTGCCGTGTCAGTCAGTGTGTGTATGAGCGTGTCAGTCAGTGTGTGTATCGTGCGTGTCAGTCAGTGTGTGTATGAGCGTGTCAGTCAGTGTGTGTATGTGCGTGTCAGTCAGTGTGTGTATGTGCGTGTCTACAGCTGGAGTAGGGGTTAGGGATGAAGTGACGGCCGAGAGACGTTCATGAAACAACAGCAATGCGGTGCTCCGCCTAGAGAGAGAAACACCTCTAACCTCTTCTAGTGAACATGTCCACCAACTGCTGCTTTCACGATGGACAGCACTGTACAGCAGGTTCATCTTCTCAGGTGGAAAGAAAATATATTAAGTCAACTCACTCCCAACGTCAAATACAGACACTGGTACTCTGTGGCACCATTTCTTATCACCAGGCTCTCAACTAACTCCAATGGAAACCCATCTGATTCGTGTTACACGTTCAGAGACAACCCAGTTAGTTTGTGATGTCCGGGCACAAGAACATAAGAGTGAAGGCGAAGCTAGCAACAGGAGGTCAGTGACTGTTGAGCTCACATGTTAACAGAGAGCAGGCTCCAGTGGGACGAGAGGAGGTGGACTCTGTGTTTACAGCTGCTCAAACATCAGTCAAAGTTGATGGAGGATGTTTTCCTGATGTGGAATGTTAAGATGTCGTAGAGTCATTTTCTCATAGACTTCTATACAATCTGACTTGTTTTACACCTGGCTGAGTCAAACAAACACAGACTTTCACTCAGGAGAGCGCTGTACATGTCACGTGTAAAGATGTTTGAATGACTGGAAACCATGCGAATGCTTATCTATTTACCATTTACCAAGTGCCAAGCTATCAATAAATCCATGCGCTAAACAAACCGCCATTACTGTGGTGGTACTGTGGTATATGGTCCTGTATCAGTGTGTGTGTGGAAACACTACAGTGTGTGTGTGTGTGTGTGTGTGTGTGTGTGTGTGGAAACACTACAGTGTGTGTGTGTGTGTGTGTGTGTGTGTGGAAACACTACAGTGTGTGGGACAAGGTGAGACATCCTACTGCGACTGTGTGACAAACAAAGATGTGTGTGACAGAGTGTGTGTGTGAGTGTGAGTGTGTGTGTGTGTGTGTGTGTGTGTGTGTGTGTGTGTGTGTGAGTGTGTGTGTGTGTGTGAGTGTGTGTGTGTGTGTGTGTGTGTGTGTCACCCACAGCCAAACACAGTAAGCCCAGAAAATGTGACTCAAGAGCAGCAATATTTGATTCGGTTGCTTTTTCTGTAGAAATGTTGATGTCAATAAATTGACACACACACACACACACACACACACACACACACACACACACACACACACACACCTCAATTGATCCCTAACACAGTCGATCCACATGTACACACACACACACACACACACACACCTCAATTGATCCCTAACACAGTCGATCCACATGTACACACACACACACACACACACACACCTCAATTGATCCCTAACACAGTCGATCCACATGTACACACACACACACACACACACACACACACACCTCAATTGATCCCTAACACAGTCGATCCACATGTACACACACACACACACACACACACACACACACCTCAATTGATCCCTAACACAGTCGATCCACATGTACACATCGATGGCCACAAACCACTTCTAGAACAAAAGGCAGAAGTAATTAGATACACACAACTTATTTTTGCTCCTTTTTAGTCATCAGAGGAGCATTAGGATGAACAGGGAGAGAGTTTATAGATGAAGTCAGATACAGATAAGTTCAGATACAAAGGCCATTCAAAATGAAAAGAAGAAAGGAAATGTGGACATATTATCTTTGACTAAACTATTTCAAAGCTAGCTTCCTCTTTCCCAGTCAACACTGGGATCTTCCAAAGACGTTGACTATTATAAAGGGACAGTTTTGTTTTGCTGAATCAAAGAAAGAGGTCTCGCATCACCGTTTGTAGCCACTGTGACATTCTCCAGTGAACAGAGGTTGACAGTGCGTCAAATTCCAAAAATGTCCAAAGTGGTTATCGTCAACAGGATAAAACCTACAGTATCAAAGTGTACCGTCGCCATAGACTGTATATAAGAAGTTGCCACCGTGAAGTCACGCCCCCCATTGGTTTGACGACTACCGTTTTGAAGACTCATGTTTGGTATTTTGGCCGTCGCCACCTTTGACTTTGTGAAACCTGAAGTGGAGAGTGGAGCTGTGGTGGAGCGAGACCCGGCTCAGCCAGGGACCATTAGCAAAACTACCAGCTAACGATAGTGCTAGCTAGCTTGGTTAGCAAGGTGCATCCACTATTGACATTAACTGTGTTATTGCAAAAAATATACTTAAAATGAAATGTACTTCAGGGAAGCAGCGGACTCCTTAGATTATTTTAGTACAATCGAACAGTGAATAACAACGTGGTAGTGATGCCTTGGTAGACCAATTTACTAAATGAACATCATGCTGTATTGAAGAAGACTTGGAACTAGAGATTGAGACCATAAACTCATGTTTACAATGTTTACTGAGGTAATAAATCAAGAGAGAAGTAGAGTCATGTTCTCATAGACTTCTATAGAACCAGAGGAGTCGCCCCCTGGTGGACACTAGAGATAATGCAGCTTTAAGGCACTTTTACATTGGTTTCACTTTTCAGACCTGCAGGTCGTCCCTTGGTGAAATCACATCAAGGGGAGAAATCACATGAATCAAATTTCAGTCAAAGTTATTACACTTAATTCAGAGTTACTGTCCGCCAAAGTTCCATCTCCAGACCGGCAGGATAAATCTGGGCAGGAAATGAAGCCACTACTTCACTGCTTTCTTTTTCTAGAATTGACTTTACTTGACTTAAAGTAAATTAAACTGATGCACATTGAAATAAAATAACATAAAACACATTTGGGTCTGTAAAATATATGAAAATCACAACAGTGGAAAAGTTAATAATATGTGAACACAATGTGAACACAACGTGCACACAACGTGAACACAACGTGAACACAATGTGACACAACGTGAACACAATGTGACACAACGTGAACACAACGTGAACACAATGTGACACAACGTGAACACAACGTGAACACAACGTGAACACAACGTGAACACAATGTGACACAACGTGAACACAATGTGACACAACGTGACACAACGTGAACACAACGTGAACACAACGTGAACACAACGTGAACACAACGTGAACACAACGTGAACACAACGTGAACACAACGTGAACACAACGTGAACACAATGTGACACAACGTGAACACAACGTGAACACAACGTGAACACAATGTGACACAACGTGACACAACGTGAACACAACGTGAACACAACGTGAACACAATGTGACACAACGTGAACACAATGTGACACAACGTGACACAACGTGAACACAACGTGAACACAATGTGACACAACGTGAACACAATGTGACACAACGTGAACACAACGTGAACACAATGTGACACAACGTGAACACAACGTGAACACAACGTGCACACAATGTGACACAACGTGAACACAACGTGAACACAATGTGACACAACGTGAACACAACGTGAACACAACGTGAACACAACGTGAACACAATGTGACACAACGTGAACACAATGTGACACAACGTGCACACAACGTGAACACAACGTGAACACAATGTGACACAACGTGAACACAATGTGACACAACGTGAACACAACGTGCACACAATGTGACACAACGTGAACACAATGTGACACAACGTGAACACAACGTGAACACAACGTGAACACAACGTGAACACAATGTGACACAACGTGAACACAATGTGACACAACGTGCACACAACGTGAACACAACGTGAACACAATGTGACACAACGTGAACACAACGTGAACACAACGTGAACACAACGTGAACACAATGTGACACAACGTGAACACAACGTGAACACAACGTGAACACAACGTGAACACAACGTGAACACAACGTGAACACAACGTGAACACAACGTGACACAACGTGAACACAACGTGAACACAACGTGCACACAACGTGAACACAACGTGAACACAATGTGACACAACGTGAACACAACGTGAACACAACGTGAACACAACGTGAACACAACGTGAACACAACGTGAACACAACGTGACACAACGTGAACACAACGTGAACACAACGTGCACACAACGTGAACACAACGTGCACACAACGTGAACACAACGTGAACACAATGTGAACACAACGTGAACACAATGTGAACACAACGTGAACACAATGTGCACCTCTCTCAAAACATTGTTCATGAAATTATGAAAAAATATATTTGATTCAGTAGCATTCAAACTATGGTGAAGAAATGCTTTTAAACACCTGTCCATGCATAAATCCGTTTGTCTTTTTATGTTGTCCCATCATTTTGGTGTGTGTGTGTGTGTGTGTGTGTGTGTGTGTTGTGTGTGTTCCACATGACGCAGCTGCCACCTGTTCCAGATTAACCCAGTGCGCTCTTTTGCCAGATAAGGATTAACCTCACCACAAATGCAGATTAAGAACACACACGGACACAGGAAGCACACACACACTCTCACACACACACACACACACACACACACACACACACACACACACTCTCACACACACACACACACACACACACACACACACACACACACACTCTCACACACACACACACACACACACACACACACACACACTGTATGGAGACACAAGATGGAAAAGGTGCGGTGGAAAGATACACTGACAAAGGGGAGAAAGGTTGCAGACATGATAATTCCTATTGACGGATTACAGAGGCCGTCTCTACACTTCCTACTTCCTCACTACGCCCCCCCCCCCCCCCCCCCATCTCCCATCTCTTTCTCATACCAATTTATGTCTTCATTAAAGCAGACTTCTTGTAATTACCTCTTCTATAAAGAAAAGTAATCTTTCCTCCTGCTGTGTTTTATTGGACAGGAAGCCTTGGAGGGCTTTTTCTCCGCTCGGACTCTTTTTTTTTCCGTCGAGTCATTTCTAACACCGTACGAAAGTGTTGCATTTGCACAATTTGAAAGGTAAAACGCTGTAGTTGTTGACATTTGCACACACACACAATATATCACCTTGCTCCCCAGTCAGAATGGAAGCCATGCCTCGGGTCTAGAGACGCACCGATACGATATCACATCTGGGTCCGATACTCAGAGAGCTGGATCGGTATCAGTGACAATGTGGTATGGGATACCATTCATTTGATAAACAAGTCAGTACATTTAAATTTGAATAATTATCACACAGCGAGCCTCCTCGTTACATCAAGACCACTGAAAGTCAGCTTTCGCTTCAAATTCGAGATACGAAACACTGAAGTTGGAAGCTCCAGGTTTGTCTCGTCTGTCTCCATTCACTCCTCGGGCTGTTTGAATCGCGCTCAAATTTCTCTCCTTTGTCGACTCATTTTCATCATCTGTCTGTACTTTCTCATCCCTGTAATTGGAAAAGTGTTCATATGTGCTTTGAATGGGGGTTACTGGTGCTGGCATCAGATTTCAGGCCCAATTCAGAGCAAAACAAAAAGATATATCAGAAAATTGCCCAAATCCCAAAAATGAGACTGCTAGCAATTTGTGATACAGAAAAGGAAAATGGCTTGTTTATTGCATGTGTACACACTCTGTGGAAGCATTTTCCGGGTTGCACGGCTGTCATTAAGGACACGTAAGAGCTTGTGTGTGGTGTGAATACCCACAATCCCCCCGTGCACAGCTCTGCACAACCTCAGGCTTAATGGAGGGTACTGTCCTGGTTTCATTTCTTTGGTCCATCTCCAGTGGCGAGCAATAACTTTCTATTGACCTCCAACTTTAGTTTCATGGACTTTGAGGAATACCTCCTAAATGCTTCAATAAGCAGCGTAGTAATATGGCAAATATGTCGTTTTTCATCTGTAAATATCTCTCATATCAGGCATGGTTGCATCAAAAATCATCTAAAATACAGATGCACATACACCCGGACTGCACAAATATCCAGTAAAATACAGTAAAACACATGCATATGGAAGCTGTGCACGTTATTCTCAGCTGCACATGCACTGGTACATTAGCTTGCTACAGAAAATAGAATAGAGTCCTGCTATAGTAACGTTACATTTCACTGAATGTAAGGACACCTTTGGACAAAGCCAGCTGGTCTTTGTGCTACGCTCACTGAATCGTTGGCATCGTGAGGCTGTAGCAGTGTTCAAGAGAACTCATGTGGGTTGTTTCTTTCAAAAGTTCTAGTCTTGCTTTAAACAGCTAAAAGTTCTAAATGCAGAACAATGCCAAGAGTGAGATAAAACAACAATACACATGTCAAAAGCCTTTGGCAATGAATGCGGATGGCACCAATGTGAAGCCGCGTGGGGTTGATTGCCGGTTGCCTCGCTGCAATTTGATCTGCCAAGTGCTGTTGTCAATATTTACTGGCAGTTGGCAGAAGTTAGTGATTCTTTTAAAGAAGACAGCGTCGCCATAAACAATGGGATTCTCTCCTACAGCACACATTCGACAGTCAAAACTGAGATACAGAGTTCTGATATAAACCAAACCGATGGTGAAACAATGGTTTGTTTAACTGCTAGCTTTGTGTGTGTTTGGAGTCAAGAAGAGCATTAAGACGATTACCAACACAAATAAACATACAAACGGTTTGTATTTGTAGATGATTAGACTTTAGTGATGAACACAGTGTAGCAGTGAGTGGTGAAGGAGTCATATATATTTGAGATGAAGGAGAAAACATTTACTCTTTTGAGGTCTGCGGCGCATATGAACGGTCAAGAAAGAAAAAGCACGGCACTCACTCTGTCACAGCGCCAACATGTGGATCGGGTGCCGAACACGGCTGTACGACCACATGTTAATATCGCTCCGCGCTCAACTCAGATGTCAGCCACTCAAATCGCTCACCATTCCCTTTAATTGGGGCTGTACAGAATGTCATCTTTTTACATTTAAACTTCTATTGAGGTTTTTGGATGAATGCTATTTTCATATTTTATGACGACATCACCCAAAAATAAAAAATAAATCTTTTCCTACTAGCAAAGACAGGACCCATCACCTCATGCCTTGGCCTTAAAGATATTGTGACCGGTATTGGTTCGATTCCGTCATTTTGTATAATAATTAATAACAAGTGTAACCCACACGTAGATGCAAAACATTGTGAGAAAGCTGTTACACACAGAACGTGGGCCCTTAGACTGATGAATCACATCATTTCATTTTTACATGAGACAAAAGCAAAGATATGCTTTCCAATGAGCTGTGAAACAGAAACCAATCCGTGGGGCATCACACTGGACAAAACAGCGGGAAGAAGAGAACAGAAAATCACACACAGAGCAGCTGTGGGAGTAAATATAGAGAATATACATGTTGTTGATTGTGCCGTATCAGCAGCATTTCTAAAATGTGTTTTTAAAGATGTCCCGAGACGAATGAGGGTTCTATATGGAGAGGGATCCCACACCAGAGCTGCTGTGGGATCCCTCTCCATAGACTCTCATTGTTATTGCTAAACCTGATTCCCAGCTGCAATGTGTATAACCAACAAGAAAGAAATGACTCAGAGGAGTTACTGGCTTACTACTTCAAACCCACCGTATGTCCACAAGTTGGAAGCAACCACCACTTACCGACATCAAACCTTTGACGGATCATTATGATTATCTTCTTTCCCTGCCTACCACATGAAGACAATTGGTGTATATGAAGATGTTGGAAGCTGCTCCTTTCGCTGTCGTAGTGAATACATTGGTGTAGAATAAGTGGCCCCAGTGGAACAGAGCCAGCCCTGGGCAGTACGCTCTACCTACAGTGTTGGGTTAAATGAGGCAAGACTCTCCCTCCGTCCTCCATCTTTACTGTGTTATTTCTGTTTCTTCTCCTGTTTTCATCTCTATACATGTCCTTTCACTTTTTCTATGTCAGTGTCTGAAATTGTGTTGCTTTGTTAATCCCATACTGTTGCTGTGAAGGGGCCTGTTTCAGCAGGCAGTAAGCTCTAATGGTCTAATGCCATTTCATTCTGTGTGCCGGCAGAGCCGTGAATCGATCTTGCTTCCGACCTCCCTTTCTCTGAAATGCCAATATGCACTTTCTCTCTTTTGGCTAATGGCCGAGAGACCGGCCGGCCGCCTGACCTCGAGGGGGGCAGTATCGGGTCATTGGGACCCGTCTCTTGTGTGGAGTCGCATTATTTAGAAAGCCACCACATACCATGAAGTGTGGCAAACTTTCAGAGGCAATGAAACTGTGTTTTTTAAAGTTTAGAAGACTGTCTGCTACCCACGCTATCTTCATTCTATTTCAGAAATATAAAATGAAAGTTATGACAAGTCCGAGTCAAGTCTCAAGTCTATCAGACCAAGTTCAAGTCAAGTCTCAAGTCAGTCAGAACAAGTTCAAGTCAAGTCTCAAGTCTATCAGACCAAGTTCAAGTCAAGTCTCAAGTCAGTCAGAACAAGTCCGAGTCAAGTCTCAAGTCAGTCAGAACAAGACAGAGTCAAGTCTATCTGACCAAGTCCGAGTCAAGTCTCAAGTCTATCAGACCAAGTTCAAGTCAAGTCTCAAGTCAGTCAGAACACGTTCAAGTCAAGTCTCAAGTCAGTCAGAACAAGACAGAGTCAAGTCTCAAGTCTATCAGACCAAGTTCAAGTCAAGTTTCAAGTCAGTCAGAACAAGTTCAAGTCAAGTCTCAAGTCAGTCAGAACAAGTTCAAGTCAAGTCTCAAGTCAGTCAGAACAAGACAGAGTCAAGTCTCAAGTCTATCAGACCAAGTCCAAGTCAAGTCTCAAGTCAGTCAGAACAAGTTCAAGTCAAGTCTCAAGTCAGTCAGAACAAGACAGAGTCAAGTCTCAAGTCTATCAGACCAAGTTCAAGTCAAGTCTCAAGTCAGTCAGAACAAGACAGAGTCAAGTCTCAAGTCTATCAGACCAAGTCCGAGTCAAGTCTCAAGTATATCAGACCAAGTTCAAGTCAAGTCTCAAGTCAGTCAGAACAAGTTCAAGTCCAGTCTCAAGTCAGTCAGAACAAGACAGAGTCAAGTCTATCTGACCAAGTTCTAGTCAAGTCTCAAGTCAGTCAGAACAAGTTCAAGTCAAGTCTCAAGTCAGTCAGAACAAGACAGAGTCAAGTCTCAAGTCTATCAGACCAAGTCCGAGTCAAGTCTCAAGTCAGTCAGAACAAGTTCAAGTCAAGTCTCAAGTCAGTCAGAACAAGACAGAATCAAGTCTCAAGTCTATCAGACCAAGTCCGAGTCAAGTCTCAAGTATATCAGACCAAGTTCAAGTCAAGTCTCAAGTCAGTCAGAACAAGTTCAAGTCCAGTCTCAAGTCAGTCAGAACAAGACAGAGTCAAGTCTATCTGACCAAGTTCTAGTCAAGTCTCAAGTCAGTCAGAACAAGACAGAGTCAAGTCTCAAGTTTGTCAGAGGAAGTCCCAGTCAGGTCTCAAGTCTGTCAGACCAAGTCAAGTCTCAAGTCTTTCTGAGCGAGTCTTAAGTCTAGTCAGAAGCCTGAAAGAGAAAGCTAGAATGGTATCTCAAGGTAAAGGTTGACAAATTGTCTCCCACTGGGGAAATCTTGGATTCAGGGAGTTGATGCATCAAAACCAAATATCATGATAAAAAACACACATTCAATGAAAACACAAACAAAATGAAATTGGTATCACATTGTACCAGGTCAGCCGGGATTAAATTAGACCACATGTAAGTAACAACTTCACTGAATTACACCCTCCATCATGAACCACACGATTCGCTAATTAAAAAGGAAACAAAAAGCACAGCTGACAATTTTAATGTTACACCTGTTTCCAACCATTCAATGCTAGGACGACTGCATTCTTGAAAGACCTTTTTAGAACTTGAAGTCTGTCATTACACCAACCAAGCCCGTTGTGTACTGACAGCTGTCATTTGTTCTCCCTCTCTAGGCACAAAGAGCCGCTTTAGAAATGCTATATTATTCCCGGGCTGGTTTTAAAAGCACAATGTTTTTTGCACTTTAAGAAACTTGAGTGAACAAAAGCTACACTTTTCATCTTTTCGTTGCTGTCCTGCATCTACTTTGCTCACGTTTTCTCTCACATCCCTTTCCATTCCCTCTCGCCGTGTCTCTTTCTTTCCCTATGATTTCCTCTCCATCTGTCTCTCTTTCATTCTCTGTCTCCCTGCTCAGCTGACAAATACGGTAACAGGACCTAAAAATACCAGCGCACCTGCCAAGAGGGAGGAAGATAAACAGCGCAAGTTACTTCAACTTGAAATATCTCCACCACTTCAACTGTCTCTGCCCAGCTCCGTCAAGCCATTGATGAAACCCATCTCTCTCTGTGGCGCTCTCAATATCTCTCTTTAATCTATTTCTCCTCCTCCATCTCACACTCAATCCCCTCCCCTTCCCATCTGGAACAATAAAAAAGGGTAACAGTAAACATGATAAACATTTCTTATGAATGAATGATGCACACCTCCTGCACGCAAACAGACAGTATGTCACCGAGATCTGACCTAGGATGGTTGCAACCCCACTAAGTGCTGGGGGGATGTATCAAAGGTCTGCAGTACTAAGACCAATAACAACTTTGGACAATTCTACAGAAATCTGGATTGAATTTTGAAAGTTCATTGCCACTATGCATCACAGCAATAGCATGGTTGAAAGGGTTGGTTAAGATTTCTTGAGTTACTCAGTAGATGGTGGTCGGCACGGCCCCCATCCTGGTGTTCTAAAGGGTTTGTTCAGATTCAGTTAAGTCACACAATAACAGAAACAAACTGAGCGATCATGACAGCTTGTAGCTGTTAAGAGAGCAGAGATAGGTAGAACTGCTTCAGTTGTCTGACGGAAAGGTAGAATAAGGTCAACTTAAAGTGATCTAAAATATGCTGCTTCCCCTCGTCCACAGCAGTACGACCTCATGCAACCCCACTTATAGACATCCCTTTAAGGTATCGTTAAAGGAGCACTCCACTCCATCGTACACATCAAGATCAGTTCATACTGCCAGCTGGTTAACACTGGTTCACTATCTTCTGTGGTTCTGGAGGAATTGGAAAGGTCTGAAAATAAGCCTGATGACGTCATAAGCGATGTCATCTGGGTTATCATGGCTTGGGTTTGTTGACTACACATTTATAACAACCTGCATCAGGATTGGAGGTGTGGAGTTTGACAGACATTTAAAAGGGGGAAAGGGTGTAACAATTGATGCTACAGAAGGGTTGCACTATGGGAATTATAGGATCAACGATTTCTGGATCATAAACCATAACAGGGAATAAAAATGAGGATATCTCGGCTTCTGCTGCTTCGACTTTGATCGCTCTTCTTTAAATCTGTCTCTTGCAAGTTCTCCAACTTTATGGAAGAGCAAAGGCGTAGGTTTGCATATGGACGGTACCGATATTTTGGGAGGACGGAATGTCCCCACCAATCGCATTATCTTCTACCGCACAGAGAGACAGAAAGAGAGAGGAGCAGACTGAGGGGCATTATGGCTTGTTGACTGGCGCAGATCAGAGACTCAAGCGCAGACACAGGAGACGAGGTGAGGTAGAGTGCAAGGTTATTTACTGGGCACCAAGCAGTCAAAAACAGGAACGCAAAACAACTCCAACCGGGAGCGAGAAATCGGAAAAAAGGCAAAATCACAAAAAAAGGCAAAGTAACAAACCATGGAACGTAGAGAGACAACACGAGGAATAAACAGTGGAGACACGATGAGGAGGAGCAAGGCCAGAACATGAAGCACACGGGGGACGAACAAAGACCATCTGACCACCAGAACAGGGAACGCAGGGGGACATATATGTGTGGGGTGATGAGGACACTGAAGGCAGCTGGGTGGACTGGGCAGGTGAGCTGGATGAGTGCAATCAGGGGAAAGACACACACACACACAGGGTCACAGGGACACAGAGACACAGGGACACAGGAACAGAGGGTCACAGGGACAGAGGGACACAGGGACACAGGGACAGAGGGTCACAGGGACACAGAGACACAGGAACAGAGGGTCACAGGGACAGAGGGACACAGGGACACAGGAACAGAGGGACACAGAGACACAGGGACAGAGGGACAGAGGGACAGAGGGACACAGGGACACAGGAACAGAGGGTCACAGGGACAGAGGGACACAGGAACAGAGGGACACAGGAACAGAGGGACACAGGGACAGAGGGACAGAGGGACACAGGGACAGAGGGACACAGGGTCACAGGGACACAGGGTCACAGGGACAGAGGGACACAGGGACACAGGAACAGAGGGACACAGAGACAGAGGGACACAGGGACACAGGAACAGAGGGACACAGGGACACAGGAACAGAGGGTCACAGGGACACAGGGACACAGGAACAGAGGGTCACAGGGACACAGGGACACAGGAACAGAGGGTCACAGGAACAGAGGGACACAGGGACAGAGGGACACAGAGACACAGGGACAGAGGGACAGAGGGACACAGGAACAGAGGGACACAGAGACACAGGGACAGAGGGACAGAGGGACACAGGAACAGAGGGACACAGGGACAGAGGGACACAGGGACACAGGGACACAGGAACAGAGGGTCACAGGGACACAGGGACAGAGGGACACAGGGACACAGGAACAGAGGGACACAGAGACACAGGGACAGAGGGACACAGGAACAGAGGGACAGAGGGACACAGGAACAGAGGGACACAGGGACAGAGGGACACAGGGACACAGGGACACAGGAACAGAGGGACACAGGGGGCAAAGCCTAAACCGTGACAGAAATGCGCTTCTGGTGTTACCATCATGGCCGTAGTCTGCTATGAGGTCACTGAGGTCCGGACCTCGGTTATTATTTCATTAACAGCCCACCGTCTTCCTGCATCTGAAGGACGGGAAACCTGTTGAAGCTGACAGCCATCAATAAGACCGCTATCTGTGGTGGTGAGGGGAGTAGAGAAGGCAGTCCGGCCCATGTAACGGTGAGACAGTACTGATGAAATATTGAGCGGAATTTGATTTAGGATTTGAGTTGGCTTATATCTTTTACAATTGAAAGGTGCTTATCCAGAGGTTTAGATAAAGATTCATTTCATTCATCATTGAGGTGCTCAGGTGCCTCAGGAGCCTTATTATATATATAATATATATAGCAGCATTATACTGAAGTACAGTTAATCTATTAATCGTGTGCGTTATGTTAATTACTATACTTTTAAATGGCATTTTAGTTTGCCAAAGCCCGGGTGACGCATGTGATCCCACTGAATGTAAGTGAAATGATGTCTGCAACCTCAACAATGCTCACAAAGAGAATATAGAGAGAGGCAGCACTTTGCGTAATTCTACGAGAAAAATATGAAGACGCGTCGGCTTGGGCGGTATTAGTGTATTACCAGGGTGTCTAGAAATCCAAATGGTATGATTTTAAATACCGCAAGCGCTTTCTATGATGTGATGCCATCAGGGCTAAGTCTCTACTGGTGGAACAGGCAGCTGAGCTCAGACAATTGGCGACTACAAGTAGTGGGGATAACGTTGTTTTGGGGGATGAAATGTCAGGAAGGTATAAAGAAATAGATACCGCCCAAGCCTAAAGACTTATTGCAATATTGTGTTTGTTCTGCAGTGAAGTGACGTTCAGTATTAACTCTGAGTCAAACAGCCACAACATAGAAAACAGGTCTGTAGTCTTAATAAAGCTCACTACGGTTTACAGCAGCCATCTGGGGGAATCAGACGTTGAAAACCATATCGCTGATCGTCGAAGCAGTTCATCAGGCGCTGTGACCCTCTCACACTGCACGTCAAACAACAACCCATTTGAAATATGGACAATTTAAAAATGAATCAGGGGTGACCACGTCAGGGTTCCAATCTGGCTCAATCCATAAAGTGTCTGTCTGTACGAAACGCCCGAAAAACACTCTCAAGACACCTTTAAACGTAAAGACCGAAGGCAGCAGGTCTCAGCGACAGGTCAGCGATATGCTTGGGACTCTAGTGCATCCTAAACGCAATTGTTATGCAGACAATCGAAGCTTTCCCGAAACACTGTCTCGAAACGAGAGACCACACCGTCTCTATCCGGGGATGTTTGACTGAGCTCGGCAGTGACACCCTGCTTCACACAGTGACACTCATTCTAACTTGGGACTTGCCTGTCACAAACACTCGATAGGGGCTGTGAGGGGAGCAGGATCATGCCTCCATATCCTCATGCAGATTTCCACCGTCTGTCTAAGATCCGACCACAGAGACAAGGATGCTCGGGTAACCCCCGAGTCACATTAATGTCTCGCACTCCAGAATGAACTCGTATGGGTTCATTCCTTTGCTGACATTCAATAGAAAATCACTGTGGTGAAAGAAGTATTCCGATTCTTTATTGAAGTAGAATCAAATACCACACTGTACAAATAAAAGGTGTGAGAAGATATGGATACACAATATTATGTTTTGTGATACTGTAGCTGTTCTCAACCGCAAGTTTTTTTACTCAGATTTTATGCATATGGCGGTGTGTTCTTTACATTACAGTTTTCATAAAATCGTGATACCTATCGTATCGCCAGTATTCTTGCCAAAAGACCACCGTGGTACAAAAGGTCCATAACTAAAAGTCCTGCATCGTTGATCATTTGCAGGGATGATGTAGTTCTGAAGGCCAACCCCACAGAGTAGAAACATTCAGGCTCTTAAAGGTGAACTGCAGATATCAAAGTTAAATCAAAGACCATCGAACCCTTTTAAACTGGTGTTCATCTGACTGCTGGCCTCTTGACCTCCTCTTGAGGAGCTCTGAGAGTCTCTTCCATCACTAGAACAGGCCGTTCTGGTATTCCGTACAGTATTCTCCACCTTCTCCTGCTTTGCCTCTCTCTTCGTTGTCTCTGCCAGCACAAATCACCGATACTGATGACAGCAGCTGATCAATAGCCTGCTAGTCCTGCTCACGCTTGTCAAGTCAATTTCCCACTAATGAATCCGGTTTGACAGCGATCCTCTTTGATGAACTATCCAAAGTTGTTTATTGCGCACTTGCACCATTTTCTCGGCTATTTTTCTTACTTCTGTGGTCTAACATAGAGACGTCGCATCCCATCGAGATATTTACAGCCAAACCAGCGATGGAGTTTCATAGCACTTTTAGCAATTTTTCAGCAATCTAAAAACATCAATAGTAAATGTCAGGTTTCGCTGTGAGCCTTTCAGAATCAAAGAGCAAGGGCTCTATTGTAGATGAATCATATTGAACTGATATTCCACAGACGTACAGGGAGAAATCCATCTCTTAAAGGGAGAGATACCAAGGTCTCCACCGGGCCCCAAGAGAAGTGTGAAGACCAAGAGGATACGGCAGCACTGTGGAGTGTATGTATATATGGGAAAAATGAAGAGAAACTTTGAGAGAAATTGGTCCACGAAGATCCATTTAGTCCACACAACAGCAAGTAATAGCTTATGGATACAAATGTACACTTGAAGACAGCTTATTCAACTCAGCAGCAGCATTTCATCACACACTGTTCTGGACAGGTTGCATCCCAACACTCTGTCCTCATGTTTGCTTCCTGGACACTTTCACTGTCTAATGACGCCCTCGTAAAGCTTCTCGTGTCACTAGAACATTTCACGTCTACTGGTGGTAAGGGGAGACAAATATGCTCGTCTCGAAGCCAATGTGTTGTTGGTTAGCTTTAGGTTAACACAGGCTGAAGAGATTTAGTTTCACGATACAAAATCATTCATATAAATACCCCTCGCGTGAATTTTGAAGCTTTTTGTGTCTTAAAAGAGCAATTACTAACAAGTGGCTACAGTATGAAGGAGTAATGCGATAATAAATGATGTGTGTTCAGCCCCTTGGTGAATCGGGTTCAGTGTAGCGCTGCATCAATGTGCTCTGATCAATTTGAGACACTGACATGTAACACCACACAACTACTGAGCTAGTGTATGCACGCAGCTCCAGGAGCTCTGCACAAGTCATCTGAACCAAACATAATCACAATATTGAACTTCTGCACCACAATTCACCAGAGGCTGTAGATTTCACGGTAGCAGTTTACAACAGGGTCGCGTTCTGGTGAAGGAATCAGTGCATTTACCCGTGAAAACCCATCGCATGCACAGAACAACACCGAGCTGGTACTGAACGAAAGAGTCCCTCCGATGCAATCACATTTTTGTTCTGGTGTTATTGTCACAACTGTGGAAGCTGCGAGGGAGGATTTCAAGGATTGTTTTTGCGTTGATATGATTGTCAGTATTCCAGGAAAAGCTGGAATTGGAAGTTGGCTCCGGGAATAAAGCGAGAAATGGCCAAAGAGTCTGGAAAGAAATCAAAGCTTTTATGAGTGGAACACTGCGAGACTTCATTCACGAAGGTGGCTGATGAAGTGCAGACGCACTCACAGTGTTTCCTCCCACTTGTTCTCTCTTACAAACGAAGACAAACACACACTGCAGGGGTGTTTCCCAACGGAGAACCGAGTATTGAACGCTCTCTTTTTCTACCTCATCCTCTAACACACACACAGACACACACACACTTTGCATGGGCGATCTCATTGGGTAACCCATGATGGAACTCTCCTCCGGCCCTCTATCCCTCTCTCTCTCACACCCCGCCGTGACCTTATAATGATCTTCCACTCTCTAAATTCCCACACTGGGTCTGTAATGATCTGCCAGGCGCTCCATGCTCTCCTTCACTAAGTCTCAGTGGAGTGTGTGTGTGTGTGTGTTTTGGGATGCTTGTAGTGACCTTCCGTGGGCAATCTTCTCCTTAAAGTAACTTACTTTGTTGCAACTATGGCGCACACACTGCATGCCAGCGTTGCATTTATTTCCATTGGAGGAATGTGTACGCTAAGTGTGTGCAGATAAGCTTGTAATCACTGCAGCGCGCCAAGGGAGCAGGTATTCAGAATTCATCTCACGGTCTTCTAAAAGTAGCGTTGGACAAACAGCTTTATCACGCTGACTATGATAAGAAAGTCCAACTGTGTGGAGTTCTCTGATGCTCATATATGAAGGGCTCATCCTAAGCTAACTAAAACACCACCATTCTTTGTTTCAGATGAATATTATATTCAATTTCTGCAAATAGGGCTGTTGCCTCACAGCACGAGGGGCCCGGGTTCGTTACCCGGGCTGGACGGCCCTTTTCCCTGTGTCAGCGCGGGTTCTCACAGGGTTCTCACAGGGTTCTCACAGGGTTCTCACAGGGTTCTCACAGGGTTCTCACAGGATTCTCACAGGATTCTCACAGGGTTCTCACAGGGTTCTCACAGGGCTCTCACAGGGTTCTCACAGGGTTCTCACAGGGTTCTCACAGGATTCTCACAGGGTTCTCACAGGGTTCTCACAGGATTCTCACAGGGTTCTCACAGGGTTCTCACAGGGTTCTCACAGGGTTCTCACAGGGTTCTCACAGGGTTCTCACAGGGTTCTCACAGGATTCTCACAGGGTTCTCACAGGATTCTCACAGGGTTCTCACAGGATTCTCACAGGATTCTCACAGGGTTCTCACAGGATTCTCACAGGGTTCTCACAGGGTTCTCACAGGATTCTCACAGGGTTCTCACAGGGTTCTCACAGGGTTCTCACAGGATTCTCACAGGGTTCTCACAGGGTTCTCACAGGGTTCTCCGTCTTCCTCTCACAGTCCAAAGACATGCAGCTTACTTTAATTGAGGACTCTAAAATGGCCCGTAGGTGTGAATGGTTGTCTGTCACTATGTTACCTGTCCTGTTTGTTCATGCGTGTACAGTACATGTGAGTGCTGCTGTGTGTGTGGCGATCATGTCTACTGTGGGTACAGAGATGCATTAAAGGCAGCCCCACTAAGTCCCGGGCGTTCCCTGGACATCTCTAAGTGCTGTTCCTTTGAGATCCACACCCATCACCGATATAGACACACTGTAATAGGGCTTCACACACTCAAACACACACAAAGTGCATCTCTGCTATCAGCAGCACATCACAAGCACACAAGGAAAATAACCGTTGCTGTGGTCGAGTTACCAACATTGGATGGAGATGAACATAGATATAGTACTATTACATAGTACTAGTACATAGATATAGATATAGTACACTGGTGTATGTATTGGCCGTACAGAAACATGTGTACACATCTCAGCAGAAGTATGGTGAGAGTAGAAACAGAGTTTACAATCTGCCAATATCATTTCATAACCTCTTCCACTTTCACATTTTTCATCTTCTCCTTCTATTTTTGCTCCGCATCCGACAGATGTTTGTGATCACAGATATTCACCGGCGGATTGATGGCCACTTTCATGCCTTAAGTCAGCCACACACACACACATCACACACACATCACACGGCAATAACGGGGAGAGGGATGCACGCAAACAGACAGAAACTCCATTGTCCTCCCGTCTTCTCCCACTCCTCTCTGAGACGGATCATTATCTGGCAGCAGATCGCTCTGTTACAGGAAGGGACCCGGCGCTCAGAGGACAGGAAATGAAGACGTGGTTCGGCCTATCGAGCTCCTCGGGAGATGACGG
>JAVDOI010000132.1:100153-161108 GCA_032191485.1 Leptoclinus maculatus
GTTAGCGGCACAGTGCAGTGGCTGTGGTCCTTTTCCTCCTTCCTACCTACTAAGTGATTTGTCTGCAGCGAAGATCTCCTTTATATAACAGAGCGAGTCACAGAGACTCTCTTTACACTGACCTTGATGTGAAGAAAACAGAAGAGAAAGAACATGCTAATAAAGGAGGGCAGTGTTGTTAAGCTTTGGCTTGGGACACACGTACAGTACAGATAGGATTTATTTTCTCCATGTGGATGACTTTATGCTGCTTGCCAACTGAGTTTACACCGTGAAGGCTTTTGAACCCCTCCTGTGACTACACCTCAGCCATATAGACTGAATATTATGGACTCATATCGAGGATCCCCGAAGAGAGCCAAATACAATAAGCCGTATAAATGCAGTGCAAAGGCAGTTTTCCATCTCGGCACACTTCCCCCTTTGTTTTCATACTTGCATCATCTCAATCACGGATGAGCCATCTTCTTGTTGAACGGCATCCAGGTCCACAAGCCCTGTAGCCCATCTCTTCGATGTTAATGGCGGCAGTTTAGACGTCCTGAATTAACATTTAAAAGTTAAGTGTTTCCAATGCAATTACAGGCAAAGGAAGACACTGTGAAGTGATCACTGCTGTGGTGTATCTGCATCTTTTTCCTTGCATTTTCTATTAACCTTTAACACTGATCAATGCAGTTTTGCAGCCCATATACCAACTGTCATAAGGTAATCGACCTGGAATGGGATGTAATGTAAAACACATACTGATGAATCAGCAAACCCTTGTCTGATGTCCATGGCGTTTACATTTCTGTGATTCTTTTTAAAAAATCATGCAAAGAAGTCCCTGCTAACTCAAAAATGTGAATGTCTTTTTGAAATCATTGTGGTTGTCTGTACATCTTTGGTTACAGTGCAAACATGACTTGCCATTTTATTCAAAACGGTACGAAGACATGGAATGTCACCAAGTGCACTCCCTAAAGAAATATGATCTAATATTTGGAAAAACAAAACTGAGTCAGCATCAAAAACAGGTTCAAAATAAATAACAAATCAGTGTAAAAGTGAACCATCACATCACCTGGCGATCGAGACAGAAGTCAAAGAAATGAAGGAACAGTTCCTGTAAAGTCAGGTAGGTCTTTATTCTCTGTTACAATCATTGAAAAGCAAAAGCAGCATGTGTATACATTCAGTCTACCTCCAGTAGCTTAGATTGCTCGTCATTGTTAATGATGTGCTGTACTCTGAGGATGTTAGCTTCACAGGTTTTTACGTAGAAACGTAACCTCTGAGTAACAAGTATCACTATTACACATGCCCCAGGTACAACCATGAAAAACCACCCTGAAAGCGAAGAAAAAGGTGTATAGTTAGGGCTGGCTCAGGTTTATAGTTAGGGCTGGCTCAGGTTTATAGTTGGGCCTGGCTCAGGTTTATAGTTGGGCCTGGCTCAGGTTTATAGTTAGGGCTGGTTCAGGTTTATAGTTAGGGCTGGCTCAGGTTTATAGTTAGGGCTGGCTCAGGTTTATAGTTAGGGCTGGCTCAGGTCTATAGTTAGGGCTGGTTCAGGTTTATAGTTAGGGCTAGTTCAGGTTTATAGTTAGGGCTGGTTCAGGTTTATAGTTGGGGCTGGCTCAGGTTTATAGTTGGGGCTGGCTCAGGTTTAGAGTTAGGGCTGGCTCAGGTTTATAGTTGGGGCTGGCTCAGGTTTATAGTTAGGGCTGGCTCAGGTTTATTGTTAGGGCTGGCTCAGGTTTATAGTTAGGGCTGGCTCAGGTTTATTGTTAGGGCTGGCTCAGGTTTATAGTTAGGGCTAGTTCAGGTTTATAGTTAGGGCTGGCTCAGGTTTATAGTTAGGGCTGGCTCAGGTCTATAGTTAGGGCTGGCTCAGGTTCATAGTTAGGGCTGGCTCAGGTTTAGAGTTAGGGCTGGCTCAGGTCTATAGTTAGGGCTGGCTCAGGTTCATAGTTAGGGCTGGCTCAGGTTTAGAGTTAGGGCTGGCTCAGGTTTATAGTTAGGGCTGGCTCAGGTTTATAGTTAGGACTGGCTCAGGTCTATAGTTAGGGCTGGCTCAGGTTTATAGTTGGGGCTGGCTCAGGTTTATAGTTAGGGCTGGCTCAGGTTTAGAGTTAGGGCTGGCTCAGGTCTATAGTTAGGGTTGGCTCAGGTCTATAGTTAGGGCTGGCTCAGGTCTATAGTTAGGGCTGGCTCAGGTTTAGAGTTAGGGCTGGCTCAGGTTTATAGTTGGGGCTGGCTCAGGTTTATAGTTGGGGCTGGCTCAGGTTTAGAGTTAGGGCTGGCTCAGGTTTATTGTTGGGGCTGGCTCAGGTTTAGAGTTAGGGCTGGCTCAGGTTTAGAGTTAGGGCTGGCTCAGGTTTATAGTTAGGGCTGGCTCAGGTCTATAGTTAGGGCTGGCTCAGGTTTATAGTTAGGGCTGGCTCAGGTTTATAGTTAGGGCTGGCTCAGGTCTATAGTTAGGGCTGGCTCAGGTTTGCCTTGGACCAGCCCCTACATAAGCTGCTGTAGGCCTAGACTGCCGGGGGATTTCCTAGGATGCACTACCTTCCTCTCTCCTCTTCTCTCTCTCCTTCTGTATGAATTCATGCACATTATTAAGTCTTTGTGCTTTGTCTCCTATACAGATTTCCATGGATCGTGGTTATATATGCCGTTCACATATAGCGGACAAATCAGACAAAAGAGGGTTGTTTTCATATCAGTAAATGTAAGAACGTACATGCTCTCATTAAAATGTGCTGCATTACTCATGATAGAGACGTCAAATGGCATTTGTTGCAGGTTCTAACTTAAAAAGATGATCAAGCTCTTGAATTATGGGTTGTTTTTCACCGTCAACCTCTACCCGCCAGGCTGTATTCCCCCCCCTCATGCCTTACTCCTCTAATTATCCATCTCTCTCACCCTCCAGCCGGCCCCGTCTGTCCATTACACACAAACTCAGAGCGAGGCTTAATGTGAGTGTGTGATGATGTCACATTAACAGTCTCACAGGATGAGGGGCCAGGTGATTTATTGAGGGCCTCGGTGCCGCCACAATAAGCTAGCTGTCAATACAATCAAGGCTTCTGTCAGCAGCGCACGCACACACACACACACACACACACACACACACACACACACGCACACACACACACACACTCAACCGCAAGGCTGTTCGTGGCTTTATCTCTTTCCATTGCTCCATTTGTCTGGCTAGACACTCACACAACTCCATCCATCTGCTTTTCATTGCTCTATTCAGCCAGCTGGTCAGACAGTCCAGCGATGAAAAATACGAGGGGGAATCCAAGCTTTTAATTTCCTACGTCTTTCTGCTATTTCACCCCTTTTCCCAATTCCTCTTCTCAAACCATCTCCCTTCATTTTCTCTCATCCTTCATTTCCAAACACACACACCCCCCCTAGCTGTACTCACTGACGACATCTTAGAGAGGAAACACACACCACCTTGCACAGATGCACATACTGTGGATATGGCAAAGACTGCCAGCTGCTAATAAAAGCAACAGACAGCAATACTACCATAATAAAGGATTGCTCTTCCCTTCCAATCATACCGGTGATGCACAAACTGTTTTCCGATAAATAAGCAGCAGCTACACCACACCTGATTTGCAGTTTTTACTCTCCGTATCTAGATATTTGCAGGTTTAAATGACAGAAATGGCTAATTTCACACCTCCAGTCTGTTTAGAATACACTGAGTTTTAGTCATGACTCTACACAGAGTGCATGGTCACTGGCGGCCTTAAACGTGTCTCTCATATGTGTCAGAGGGCCTCGCAGTGCCGTGAACTGCAGGACGGGTTTCCCCAACCTACAGGGCTTTGACACAGCTCCTCTGAAAGATAACCAACAGGTGGACAGAATAACGGAGTGAATGGCAGCATGGGAAGAGGAGGGAGAAAGTGGAGAAGGGGTGCTGACTAAACTTCAAGGAATAGTCAATGCCAGACCCCACACCAGCCAACAGACAGATGAGTGAGGCAGGGACCAATTCAGCTCCCTTCTCCTCCAAGGCATCCTCCAGTGTGCTGGAAAGAGAGAGGCCAAAAAGAGACCGCAACCCTGTCGCCATGAAAGAAAAAGGTCGGCATTGTGAGTTTCTACAGACCGTGGGAGACGTGGAATGACCATGTTTTTGAACCGGGGGTTTAATATCAGCCTGGTATGGAGATGCCACATGGTTGTGGAATTATTGGTTAGGTTTAAGCAACATAACAACTTGGTCATAGTTAAGAAATAAACAAAATATTTTTGTTAAAACAATGAACGGAACAACAACCGCCTTCCTTACATTGTGTTGCGTAACAACGTTACATCTGAAGCGCAGCGACAGCGTTTAGTTCTGGTTTCACACGAACAGCTGTCTCATGGGTGAAAGTCCTGTGTTTGTTTGATGCATCCAACTTCCGTCATATCAGTTAAGTTTCATACCACGTACCTTTCAATAACGCTCACTCGATATACTTCGTTTTGCTACGTCACTGCAAAAAAGTCCACATTCAACGTATCCGTGGTTTTTGCAGAAACGTACAATGCCAACATTCTTTCCCTGGTGACTGGGCTGGAACCAGTGAAACCAAAGAAGTGGAAACAGTAGACACTTCGGTGTTTTTACTTTGACTTTTAGAGACTTTTCATTACTTTTATTGGACTTTTAGTCTTTTTTAGGGCATAATTTCAGTTAATTTTGATTATTCAATGCCACTTAATTGAGTTATTTCTATTTATTTATAACAATGGTTTGTATGTTTTTATAGTGTTTCATGAAACCTGGTACTTTGACTTTCTATTATTGTAGTGGATGAGATATTTTGAGAAATGTTACGCTGTCTGTGCTTTAAACAACTTAATGGATTCTGGTGATGCTTTTATGAAATTATACGGATTAAAGTGGCAATTACACTGACAACTACTTGCTGCTGATTGGCCAACGGGGACATGACAATGACAAGTTTATTGCCACCTTCCTCTTTGTCATGTCACCCCACATGTTTGATTCACATTTGCTTTCCAGTCAGATAAAACAATCTTTCTTTCACCGAGCCTTCTCTCTCGCTCTCTTCTCACACACACAGCTGTAAGCATTGCTCGCTCAGTCGCATCGCTCCCCCAGGACGTGACGGGGGCATATTAGGCGGTGAGAGGGTGACAGAACAAGAAGCATGCGCCGCAGTTTAACAGATGGCGACGTTTTCCTTTCAACAACCCCCCCGTCCGACCTTCCGATCCCACTTTCCCCACTACCGCACTCCATGTTACCGTGAGCCACCCTAACCCGCTAAACCAAGCGCGACGAGCGGGCTCAACAGCAACGGCAGACTAGACCAATCAATCCACGCACAGAGAGAGCCAGAGGAAAGAGAGACTGCCGTACAGAGGGAGGGTGAGGGGTGAGAGTGGGAAGGGTAGCAGAAGAAAAGAAGAGAGGACAACAATAGAGCGAGACTCAGGTCGACAGAAAGAGAGGTGATGCAAGAGAGAGACAGGGGTGGGGGTGGGGGGGCGAGAGAGGGAGATTACGTTCGTCCTTGTCCAAAGAGGATAATGAGGTGAGCGGAGCTGAGCTGACCTAGTGTGGCAAATCCCAGTGTGCACCTGGTGCCTGGGAAGCATCCCACAGGAGAAACTAACCTGTGACACACATTTGAGCGACCATACTTGTGTTAGGGTTAGGGTACCGACCTTTCCCGACGGTTTAAGGGAAGTGTCCAGCAAAACAACCTGATATTAATACTCAGGGGTCAGCTACAGAGGTTAGGAGGATTTACTGACTTATGTTTAGGACCCGCTGACCATTTGACCCAAGCTTAGGGTCTGCCATCACGTCGTGCTCATCAAAACTAATGAAGCCAGTTAAAACAGGTGGAAATGATCTCACCACAAACTTTTAACAGTAATAGCCCAATATTATATGTAAAATGAGAAGTAGCAGTAATGTGTAAAAAAAACAAAACAAAGAGGCCTAACTAGTGACTTCAGCTGTCAGATACATGTAGTAACTGTATTTAATTCTGAAGTGTACTCAGGTAAAAGTGATAAATAGCTGAAAGTGACAATACAAATGCCTGAGATTGTATTTAAGTAAAGTACTTGAGTAAATGTACTTAGTTACTTTCCAGCACTGCTCAGCTGTAAGTCAACATCGAATCAAACGAGACAGGAAACGGACGTTACTGGCTAGTTAGCTAACTTACTATCTTAAAAATGTTTCAATCGGAGGAATAGCTTAAAGTGAAACATTTTCTTTTCTAGTCAAAGCCCTCAAAAATCGCCAAGAAACACAAGTATAGACAGTAGGCGCTCACACACACACACACAGGTCAGGGAGGGTAAAATCCAGCCTTTATAATAGCTGCTTCTTTCCCCCAGTGTAACAAAAGAGCAAATGCCAGATTTGTTTAATAGAAGTGCAGGATAGCTGCCAGTTTACTAAAAATGTTGACAACAATCCTGACAGGACTGGGCTCGAACACGATCACTCGCACACACTCGTCGAATGGGCCCGGCTTCTCCTTCCCGGCCTTTTTCTTACAAGACGGTCGATCCATCATCCAACACCACTCCTGGATGTTATCATGGGAGCGTGAAAGCCACGCACGGATCTGCACGCTAAGAAGCATCGCCAGGCCGAAAATGAAAGTAGTGTCGCCAGACCCTCCAGACTGTTACGGTTACAATGACGGCCCGGGGAGAGGGCTGCCACCTGCCCATCAGGACTCTAACTAAGGCTAATGTATTGGGCGAAGCTTGTGGGAGCAATTTGGGGAAAAGTGTCTTGCCCAAGGACACGGACTAGCGGATCCGGGGATCGAACCACGGATCCTCCGATTGAAAGACGACCCTGCTCTTCCACTGAGTCACAGTTACTCAGTAATAACTCATACACCAGCAACTTGTTCCAATAAATCCAATAGAATTTAAGGGTGAACCTTTTAAACGCTGCAACAAATTGGTCAAAACAAAAGTATTTACACATGGAATTGAATTCAGTTGATCAGCCCCATGATTTTCTACAGGCCAAGAAGGTTATTGAGCAATACACTAATCCTCCATACTTATATTTTATAATCTTTATATATCTTTTCATTTCTCTCTATAACTGTTACATTAATTCAGCTCTTTAACTGATATGCAATGATGTGTTTTTTCTACATTACGCCTCCTTAACATTCATAGTCACATTGGTTTTCTCATATTAAAAAACTCTTGGATACTTTCTAGTGGTTTGTTTCTGACTTTATACACGATTTGCAGCCTTTTGAAATACCAAGCCTCTGAATGTTACTGCTTTTATTTTAAAACCCCCCTCCAGTCAGAAATGTGTGTCACTTCACCAAGCTTAACTGTGCAGAATGATGAATGTGCAGTGTCTGTTTTCACATCCATCTGCTGGAGGCGAACTCTCTCTAAGCTCATCCTAAATCTCACTTTAACACGTGGACGTACCTGCAGGATTTACGACACCACAACTATAGCTTGGAGCCAATCAGGGTCCAGTATGCAGCTAACACGAGCGTGATGGTGGGACTCCGGGTCACAACAAGTGAAGCGGAAGTACGTCCTGTGTCCAGCTGTTAAACCAGCATAAGGACAGCTTTGTCCATCACTGGTGACACTAAACACCCCCTCCAGGCTGAGGTTGAGTTGCTCCCCTCAGGGCGACGCAGCATGCGATATGATGAGATCTAATATGATGCTTTGTCTGTCGAGACCAAAGGTGATTCTCTGTATTCTCAGTATTCTATTCTGTTCTAAACTTTTCCAATGAACAATAATGACATATTTTAGAGATTCTGGATTTTTAATGAGGGAGAAGGAAAAGATGTAGTTTCAAGAATTGTTAATGAATGAATTGATGTTTACTTTTTTTTGCAGAGAAGCCATACCAGACACAAACAATTATTCATACATTGGTTTGAATAATTTAGTAAATTTATCATATATATCAATAAAGCCAAAGACTAGGGTAGGGACGGTGCAACTGGAATTTAATTATTAAGTGATATTCGCTCGCATGACTTCTCCTACCATTGTTATGCCGATGACACTCAGCTAGTCTTGTCATTTCCCCGGTGACACTCAAGTGGAGACACACATCGCTGCGTGCTTGGCTGACATGGCTCGAAGTGGATGACGACACACCACCTGAAGCTGAACCTGGACAAAACCGAGCTACTGTTCCTCCCGGGGAAGGGTTGCCCGCACCGAGACCTGTCCATCACCATTGATGATACCGTGGTGACGCCAACTCGGACTGCGAGGAACCTGGGTGTGACCCTGGACGACCAACTGTCATTCTCAGCAAACATTTCATCGGTTACACGCTCCTGCAGATTCCTGCTCTACAACGTCAGGAGGATTCGCCCCTTCCTCACTGATGAGACAGGCTCTTGTCATCTCCCTCCTGGACTACTGCAACTCTCTACTTGCCAGAGCCCCGGCGTCGGCCATCAGACCTCTGGAGCTTGTCCAGAAAGCTGCAGCTCGTCTGGTGTTCAATCGCCCCAAGTTCTCCCACAACTTCCCTTCTCCGTTCTCTACACTGGCTCCCTGTAAGAGCTCATCCAGTCTAAGACTCTGGTGCCTACAGGGCAGTGAAAGGAACAGCTTCCTATCTCCAGGCCATGGTCAAGCCCTACACCCCCGCCCGACCATTTCTCTCTGCTGCCTCGGGGCGATCGGTCGCCCCATCGCTCAGAGGTCCCTACGGCCGATCGACCCGGTCACGTCTGTTCTCTGTCCTGGCCCCACAGTGGTGGAATGAACTCCCCACTGACGTCAGGACAGCAGAGTCGCTGCCCATCTTTCATCAGACTGAAGACTCACCTCTTCAACAAGAACTACCCTGAGCCTTCCACTTAGCACTTACTTAGCATTTATTGTGTTCATACTCGTTTGTTGCACTTATTGCATTTGTTTGTTTCTGCACTGTACCTTTGCTCTGGTTTATGCTCTTAGATGCTTGTTTGAAAAAAGGAGATGCACTTATGACTTCTGGTGACTAGTAGTTCTCTTGAAAACCGATGTTGAAAACACTTACTGTAAGTCGCTTTGGATAAAAGCGTCTGCTAAATCAGTGGTTCTCAACTGGTCTGGCTGTCGGACTCACCATCACCCCTTAATGACAAGCCGCGACCCAAATTATATATATATATATATTCAAGAAGTCTAGTAGTAGTAACGTCTCTGTGCAGTAAACAACTGCAGGGTCGGAAACTAACGCTAGTCCGCTAGCCCGAGGCGAGTGGATTTTTGGAGGGACTACCTAAATTGTCATTCTCACTAGTCCTCATGGCGAGTGAAATTTGAGAGGCTTTATTCGTTATTTATGTCCGGAAAAAGACTTTCCCGATAAGTAAATGTAACTGTTGTGAATTCTTCACGGACAGAGACGATAAAGTTTATGCGCTTTTATTCTGAAACTGTATTTGACGTTGCGAACTGTTTCCGCTTCCGGTTGCGCTAACCGTAGATCCTCCGTAGGACCAACGGTACAGTCAGATCGAGTCATTGATGATGTAATTCATCAACTGTAACTTTGAGCCTATGTGGCGTAACTGTTCCGTTTGTAGTTGTACTTATGTTCTTAGGTGCATTTACTGTCAGTAAGTGTTTGTCTTGTAATTAGCCGTTCAAATAACAGCCCAAAGTTGAGCTAAGTGGCTAACCTGGTTAGCGAGCCTGTATTCCTGTGAATGTATGTGTGTTTGCTTTAGTTAAGGGTTTACTATTGCTAATGCTTCGGTTCTGTAATTCGTTTTCTGTGTTTATTCCAGAAACTCGGTCAACTTCGATAAACTCGTTCAACATCTGTAAAATCTGTCACCAAACTATAACACTGTATGCCAGACTGAATACAGTAACGTATGGAACAAACAGATGTCTGCGTGCTCTCTGACCGGAACCCTGTAGTGGTCAATAATCATCTTTACACCAGTCTCTCAGGGGTCGAATCCCCAACAGTAACATTCCACTATTCCCCAAATTGTTGAGGATATTAGACTATTTTGTTTCGATTATAATTTTTTGTTTACGCAATGCAAAAGGCACTATATTCATCGATCAGGCCGGGCCTCTCTTTCAGTTTCACCAGCAGCCCGCCAAGATTCGTCCGCGGAAGAAATATAGATCGTGAAGCTCTTATCACTGCAGCACATGAACTAACACCCAATATCTTTTTGTGATCTAACAAAAATACTTCATCTAAAATTAGAACAAATGCCTGCTTTATTCATAGACTGCGTATTGTTTTGGGCACCGAGCGTTCACTGCTTAAACTGCCGTGGTGACATGCTGTTACTCCCCACGGCGGAATATAGCTACATTTTTAGCCGGTACGTTCCATAGCGGAATTCCTCAACTTGACATAAATGCTGAACTTGATGTGCCCATGCTAGCTGAATGAACATTATAGCCTACCGGACCCTTGACGTTGTTCTTCTGCTTCCTGTGTAATTATAATATCACGACATCATGATGTAACATGCATCAATCTTTGTACAGCCATAATGTTACAAACAATAAAACTCTTGATTAGTACCTTGCATCTCTGCGGTTTCACTGTTAGATAATTGCCTTGGGAGAGTCTTCCTCCACACACACATCTCTACACCCCGTAATTGGTACATTCCCCAAAGCTTCATGAAGGACTAGTAAAGATTGCTCAGGACTAGTAGTTTTATGAACCTACTAGTCCTTGGGACTAGTACTGATTTTGAGTTAGTTTCATACCCTGAACTGTCAAATAAAGAAAGTACACATCAATTATATTTGAACAATTATTATTCTCATTTTTCAAATTTAACTGGATGGATTATAAATAATACATAGAAATACAAAAATAAATGTTCTTCTCATTTCAAGTAAAATAACGGCTGGATTAAAGAATAAATTACGTAACAGAATTAATTTTAGAAAAATGTATTTCACTGAATTGCCCTGCAGCTTTAAATTCAGTTCATTCAGGGTGAAGTGAAAAAGCCACAATATTATATTTTTCTCATCTTCTAAAACAAGAAATTAGTGAGGGAAGAATTCACCTATACGAGTCTGTCTAATGACTCTGGTCTCTCTGGCCATATTGCTCCTTTGGAGATCGTCCTATGATTTGACTTTCACAACTCGCACTACAACGGTCCTGCTCTGCTCTCTCTCTCCTCGTCTCTCCCCGTGTGTCACGGTGTGTGTACATCTCACTCAAGTCAGGAAACTTGTCAGAATGCCCATATTTGATTGGCTGAGCTCAGTGGCGGGCCGTCAGGGCCTGCAAAGCCTTCTCTGCTGGCCTAAACAGAATCACAAAAATATATATATATATATATATTTTTATGTATTATAATTTATAAAAATATTTTCCCCATTATCTTATTTTCTCATTGCACAGCTACTGTCTTCCTCAGTTGCTCTGCTTCCAGTGCAGCTTGTTTTAAGTAGAGCTTTTATCCAATCAGAGTTCACCTCTGTGTCTCTAGGTAAGAAGAGAGGCCCGAGGCCTGCAGACTCGGGGGTCTATGAGCGCAGTGATGCGTTAGCGGCGCTCACAGCGGTGCTCACTCTATGTTTCTTTTAATATCTCCGTCGAAAAACGGCACAGAAAAATGTTTCGAAAATCTGTAGAAATCTGTAGATTCTCCACTTCCGTGTCCGTATTCTCACGAGATAGTACGAGACTCACACAGCGAGATGTGATGCTTATGACGAGCTTATGACGAGCTTACAGTTCATCATGTGACGATCTGGGGGACGGACTGTTTACATCGTGTAGTGTAGCTTGTTAGCTCGTTAGTTAGCACGTCTGCTAACGGCAGCGTTCTGAGACAGCTGTAGCTTTATGATTACAGACATGTAAACACACAGTTAGTGGAGTCTGCGTGACACACAGCGAGCTATGATGCTTATGACGAGCTTATGGACTGGGTGAGTTGTTTACATCGTGTAAGCTTGTTAGCTCGTCCGTTAGCTCGAGCGTGTAGCGTGTAGCTTGTTAGCTCGAGCGTGTAGCTTGTTAGCTCGTCCCCCTGGGGATGAATAAAGTATCTATCTATCTATCTATCTTGTGTGTGTGTGGAGGAAGAAAGGACAAAGGGAGTGAGAACTTTACTTAGTAATGACTGTTCAATATTACAGAGAGGATTCACAGCTGCCAGGGTGCAGTGCACTACCAGGGTGCAGTGCACTACCAGCCCAGACAACAAAGTAAAGTGACAGTCCCTCTACAGGTGAGAGTAAATTACACTTACTCAAAAAACGATATTACAAAATTTGGTTTGAGACATTTATTATACATCTATCTACTATTTTATTCATATATTTCACTACTTGTGTGAACCTAAGACTTTAAAAAAAAAATTTCAAACACCAAAACAGTTTGTCCACATGAGTAAAGTAGAGATTTGAAGAATTTCAAAAAATTGGACTTCCAACTGTTCAGCTTTAGGGCCAAATTGCACAGTGCACAGTGCCTTAGGACAATTGGTGCCTCATTATATAGATAGCTGAGATTGTTCTGCACATTTTGATATAAGACATGTCTATGTAGCATATATGAAAGTGCCTTAAAAGGTGAGTTTAAGAAAACATAAAAAAATCCAAAAAATGGCCTAGTTCCCAGAGGGTTTTAAGCTTCTGCATTTTCCAAATGCTCTAGAGTTATTCAAACGTATCGTAAGCCTCGTACCGAACGGTTTAATACGAGTACGTACATAGTTACAGCCTTAGAAACCAATAATAGCTGTGGCGCCATCATGTGGTTATAAGGTGGTATTTCAGCTGCATGACAGCAGTGAAGGCCTGGGTATGAAATGCACGGCCCGCCACTGGCTGAGCTGCATCACGTGACGTGATTCACAACGCATTGGTCGGTGTTTTTCCTGCACCGCTGAACAAGTGCCGTAAATGCTGGAATAATTCCGCTGCATAAAAAATGCCCTTCAAAGTTGAGAATCACTGTGCTAAATGACTGTAATGTAAAGTAAAGTGTCCCCATGTGATCTTCAACATTTCTGATGGTATACCGTAGTTGAAAAGAAAAAATAACAGATGTAATATGTGTCATGAAACATGTCCGCAGGGGGTATTTAAACAACATTTGGATACTTTAAGGTAATAATTTGCTTTTGACTTCATACATGATTTCCTACTGCTTTAAAATCTCTGAATTTTAGGTTTTAATTTGATAAAAAGTTCTTGATTTTCTTTACTTTCATGGCTCTTTTGAAATATAATAAATCATGTTGTCTGTGGTTCCATAGTGACTGTATAGTGATTTTCTATGACTTTATACGTGTATCTCCTACAGTAAAACTACAGTTTCCACTTACACTGTGTTTATGTCTCAGTAGGGTGACTTTAAACTCATTGTTTGCACATTGGTTTGTAGTGATGGTACTTATGATTTCTGTCTTGCACTGTGTGGCATCAATTCGCCTTCAGGGTCTTAACGTGATGGATTTAGCCTTGTGGTACTTTCAAGTATTTCCGTCTGCTTTCTGCATCCCTGTGTAATAGCAAAGCTGTGCTCTGTAGTGAGTTTATGCGAACAAGCATCCTACCCACTGGGCCTTGCTGTGCTGTGTGTTTTATATGTTTCAAGCAGTCCTTATCATAAGCTGCTATATAACGGCCTGTTTTAATTGGCTTGTCAGTCCAGGTCTGAGATTTAGGAAAAATACATAAAAATCAAGCTGCCGGTAATTATTTTAGGATATGGAAACTGTAAGACTTTATTAAATCCAGCTCAACCTTTATTTCTAAGCAGCAGAGTGAGCTGTCATTACCTCGTGTAAAGGGTAAACAATATCACAAAAAAAGGGGGGGGGGGGGGGTAGACGTTGATAGTGTGGGCGAGACAGGACTCGCACAACACGCACACGCGTACACACACACACACACGCAGCTGAGTCTGGATGTCCTCAGTAGCTCCCTCTCTAAATTGAATGACACTTTATTGAAATGACCGAACACAACCATGTGTTGCCAATAACCGATCCAAAATCAATGCACGTCCTATAGAATTAACAGATGACTTGCAGTAATCCCTCGCAAACAACCCACGCACGCAGGTGCACGTGCTAAATGCTGAGGAATGTCATGTCTCTCGCATGTCTCGCATGCCCCGCCTGCCTGTTTTTCAGACGGAGTTTATTCCCGAAACAACGTGAGGATACGCAGCAGAATTCTCCAAAACTCACCGCAGGATTTAAATCCTCATAATCCCCAGTCTCCTGTCAAAATGAGTTTGACAGTCGCGTGCAGCCGCTCTCGTGACCGGCACGTCAGCTGGACTTGTTTGACTAAAAAAAAAAGAAACTGCGCCCCAAACCGCAGGAAACGGCAGCCGGCTGAGACGACTTCAAGTGCGTGGTGCTCATTCTTCCAGCAATCATTCCAGCGTTGCTTTCCAGGGTCTTACCTGAAAACGTGCCATTCTAGCCGCTCGCCATCTCAGAGCCGCAAGTAATCCGAGCCGAGCCGGGCTGAGTCGCTCCCCGTATACGGTGAACAGGTGTATGCCCGAGGTGTTCTCCGAAATCCCCCCCAAAAACCCGTGCGTAAAGACAACCTTCTGCTTATCCAGGTGAACGCGCAAGCACGGCCGATGCAGGTGCGTGCGCTAGTGTGCGTGCCTCTGTGTTTTAAAAGCCGGACACAGGAGGACAACACTGAAGTGTGTCAGAGTGGTCAAGACGTTTCTCCGCTCGCTGTCAATCACAGATAGTCCCGGTGATGTCCCGGTGTTTGAGAGCCTCCCGGCACCCGAGACTCCTCCTCCTCCGGCGCTCTCACCGTCTGGCGTGGTCCGGTCTACAACAGGCATAAAGTATCTCTCTCTCTCTCTCTCTCTCTCTCTCTTTCTGTTTCCCACATAAGAGAATCACAGGCTGACAAATGGAGACTTCAGTAGGGAGTGAGAGTCTGAAACTCCGCTGCCATTGCTGTTATAGCTGTGGTACCACACAGTGATGTAATGAAAGGTAACTGTTATTACCACAAACATTATAATACAAGTTCAAACTAACTGACACACACAGAAAACCTGGTCCGGTAAAAGAAAGAAAAGTGAACAGTTGTAACTATATAAAGGGCTTGTGTTACACTTCCACAAATAAAGTTTGCTTCACTCGGAGTGAAGCCAGTGTGGAAGTGTCTTAAAACTTGCATTCTCTCTACTGAGCAGCAGGGGGCAACTCCTCCGGTTGCAAAAATAAGTTAGATTGTATGGAAGTCTATGAGAAAATGACTACTTCTCTCTTGATTTATTACCTCAGTAAACATTGTAAACATGAGTTTATGGTCTCAATCTCTAGTTTCAAGTCTTCTTCAATACAGCATGATGTTCATTTAGTACATGATGGTCCATTTAGAGTCAAATAGACCATAAAGCAGGGGATGCTTTACTCTTCCTATATATATTTCCCACTGAAATGTAACGTACATGTACATAAAATTGTAAGATAGCTATACCACAAACTGCGAACAAATATAAATTTAACTTTCAAATGATTTCTTAATATAATTTCTTAACTTCTCACTAATTTGGATCCAAACCGTCGGCAGAATTTTTTTTGGCATTGTACGTTTCTGCAAACAATGGGATACGGTGAATGTCGTCGTTTCTGAACCACAAAAATAATAATTATGAATATATTTTAATCCCAGCCTCGTATCACGCTTGCAGAAACTCACAATACCACATGGTTAACGTTAAACGATTGGTTAGTTGTAGGGAATAAAACTACATCATTTGTCATTGATCATCATGTAAAATAATACATACCAACGTAACGTAAAAAACCTCACCAACGTAACGTAAAAAACCTCAACAACGTAACGTAAAAAACCTCAGCAACGTAACGTAAAAAACCTCTACAACGTAACGTAAAAAACCTCAGCAACGTAACGTAAAAAACCTCACCAACGTAACGTAAAAAACCTCACCAACGTAACGTAAAAAACCTCAACAACGTAACGTAAAAAACCTCAGCAACGTAACGTAAAAAACCTCACCAACGTAACGTAAAAAACCTCACCAACGTAACGTAAAAAACCTCAACAACGTAACGTAAAAAACCTCAGCAACGTAACGTAAAAAACCTCACCAACGTAACGTAAAAAACCTCAATAACGTAACGTAAAAAACCTCACCAACGTAACGTAAAAAACCTCAACAACGTAACGTAAAAAACCTCACCAACGTAACGGAAAAAACCTCTACAACGTAACGGAAAAAACCTCTACAACGTAACGGAAAAAACCTCACCAACGTAACGTAAAAAACCTCAATAACGTAACGTAAAAAACCTCACCAACGTAACGTAAAAAACCTCAATAACGTAACGTAAAAAACCTCACCAACGTAACGTAAAAAACCTCACCAACGTAACGTAAAAAACCTCACCAACGTAATGTAAAAAACCTCAACAACGTAACGTAAAAAACCTCAGCAACGTAACGTAAAAAACCTCACCAACGTAACGTAAAAAACCTCACCAACGTAACGTAAAAAACCTCACCAACGTAACGTAAAAAACCTCACCAACGTAACGTAAAAAACCTCACCAACGTAACGTAAAAAACCTCACCAACGTAACGTAAAAAACCTCACCAACGTAACGTAAAAAACCTCACCAACGTAACGTAAAAAACCTCACCAACGTAACGTAAAAAAACCTCACCAACGTAACGTAAAAAACCTCAACAACGTAACGTAAAAAACCTCAACAACGTAACTACTGTAAACAAATGACTTTCTTGTATAACACTAGTATAATGCGTAGCAACGTTACATAAAATACGGTTAAATAAACATCCACCCTTCGTGGACTTTCTTGCTTGTTATACTTAAAATTATACTGCAACGGTAAAAGCGGAGACTACAGGGCCAGAACTTCTCTACAGAGAGAAACCAGGAATGGTTTAATTTTTCACAAAGGCAATGCTTCATCGATCAGCCTTATGGGCTTCTTTTGGACAGGATTTGATCTCAGAATCATTTCAGAGTGAAAACATTCCAAACGCAGCCCATCAGCTTGACTGATGATGCATTCACTTCAATGAAAAATTCAATTATATCCAGTTTCTCCCTATCCATTTCAGTTAGTCGTATGCTTCGCTGGTTGTTAGGTGGTTTGGTGTCATGATGGATGGTGTTAATTTCTCAGCATTTCCAAAATATTGATGACTACATTATAGTTTTTTGTAAATAATCGTTCTTGCACAGCTAATGCTGTAGTTTCTTCTCCACAATAATTCTGTGAGAGTGTGTGTCTTGTTTTCAAGTTAAGCCCATCATTTGATTGGAAGCGGGGAACAAAATGTGGCCGGCCAAATGCAAATGCTCCCCCTCCTTAAATTCTTGATTTATGGGTTTTCTGTTGTCTCCTGACTTTTAATTCCGTCAGACCACCTCTGTGAAAAGAGCTGCAGCTGTCAGAGCTCTGAAACATCCATCAAACCCAACAGTTGTAGACTAGGAATATTCTACAAAACGGAAGTTTGATTTTGGTACGTTCAAATGAGATGAAACCTAAATGAGGGGCAATTATCGAGCGTGAGGATCTGCACTGGGGCGACTTGATCTCTGCAAAGTGTATTTTTCTCCTCATGAATAGAATATCAGCTAATTTCCTGGGTCATCTGCTGCATGGGTAATTGGCTAGAGGGCTGAGAGCATACTGAAACACATCCACGGAGAAGGGAGAGTCTCACTTACAAGGTATTTTTAGGTTTTAAATATTACAACCAACATTTAAAAAAAATATTCTTTAGTAAATACATTCTATCATCTCAACCCATCCAGGAGTAAAGGTTGAATGTGGTATTGTTCTCAAACGGTTCTCCTTAAAGTGCCAGTGTGTAGCAATGGAATATAATATTCATAACTTAGTTTTCATTAGTTTAAGGAATTACCTAAAACTAAGAATTGTGTTGTTAGATTAGAACAAGCTCTTAATCAGGTTTTCTTTAGATGAATAAAATTCCAGTGTTGTCGTATTTTATATATCACGATGGTATCGCCATATCTTTTTTTTGATATAGTCATCACTTTTAGCTGTAGCCATTCAATGATCCACAATCTGTAATTATCTCTGTCTATACAGTAGTTCTTTTAATTATTCGTGGCAGAGTCCACCATCATCCAGAGTTGCTGTTTGTATTTAAAGCCCATTGATATCAGCCTCATTGTTTACTGTTCACTGGCCTACAGCTGGATCACAGCTGGATTTGGTTTCTGCTAACGCTACCCCAGAATTCCCTACTGCTGCTACTTCACATTAAAAGCAACCAACTGGTGAAACACGGTGTGCTTTTTATTTGAATGCTGTCACTGCTCTTCTACGTCACACAGGTTATACAGATCAGTTTTTAACATGTCAGGGAGTAACGGAGTATCTATGGTGATCTTTAGGTCACATTACCAATCAATGAGTTGTGTATAAGAAAACTGGAAACAGCCTCAGAAAAGAACTAGAGAAGAGTGTTTTCAACTAGTCCTAAATGACAGAATACGTAGTTTGTCAGTGACGTGAACGTTTGAGAGGACGAGCCTCAGGCGCACGTTGTAACATGGTTGAGTTTGAAACACGTGGTTAACATTGTGAATTCAAACCAAACTACTTGGTTAGGTCTAGAACAGATCATGGTTTAGATTATCGTTAAAATGAGTCATGATGAAATAACTTGGTTTGTCCCTTGATGAGAGAGTCGGGACAAGTGTTCTATTACTGACACACCAAACAAAAGCTGCTATTGTTTACAGTTACCAAACGTTACAAGTTATTGGGCTGTGGGGGTTAAGCAGTTTACAGTACGAGGCTCGTGTAGTTAATCATTGTGTTAAATTGCACTGCAAGACTTTTTACAATTAAAACAGTAAGGCATTCTTATTTACCTTTTTCATTTGGCAGTATTAGCAAGAGGAAATAAAAAAAGGAACATTTAACCCATTAAATGCAACAACAAAACCACCACTTGTATTTCTTAATTAATTTTCTTTCTTTTTAATTCATAATCATATTACAGTCGAAGTTGGAGGGGTTCTTACATGGCACAACACTGTTTCTTCTCTTTAAAACAGTGAAGTTTAAGTCTTCCTACCGCATTCATTTTGAGCATTGTCCTTCGGATCAAAATGTGCCTGTCACACATTCCACTTTATTGGATTCATTCTTTAGTGCACATCCTTTCCTGCCACCAATGGATGAATATTACATAAATACATTTGCATTATGTATATTGAGAATTTCCTCCTGAGGTGATAACAGCAGCAGAATGAGTGTCAATGCGTATCCTCCCTGTATTAGAGCAGGAGGAGCGGCCATTATTCACAGACAGTGATGAAGGCCCAGGACGCTGGAGCCATTCGTCTGCAACGGGAATAAAGCGATCCGTCATATAAAACTAGTTCTGTCAAGTGCAGCCTTATCTATTCACCATTAAACGCTACTGACAGAATAATGCACCGACTGGTCCGAGCGCAGCGGACTGTGCGTGTCCCCGGGAGTCCGACACCATCCAAAATATTGGAGCCAAAGTTAGAAGGACTCCACACTTCTGATAAGAACATGTTGTTTACAGCAGTCGCAAGGAGAAAGAAGGTCACCATCACACACATTCACACCTGGGAGATGCCGAGTATAACCACCGTTTTTCAGAAGACAACCATGGTTTTTCAGGTGCCTGCCGACATTCTAGGTAATAAACTGTTATGGATAAAGATACATGTAGCAACGTCATCATGCAGAAACCTACGTCAGGTCTACCTCGACCAAAGTTTGAATGTTTGACTTTGAATACGTAAGGAACACCATGGGAAGCTACAGAATGATATACAAACCTAAAAAACAATAATGGACCCACCCTTTAAGTATTTACATTTTTCCTCTGCTCCACTGCATTTCCCCAAAAAATATTGCCCTTTTCACACAATTATCTCTAGTTAGCAACAGATTAATTTCTTACATATTAATATATACTAGATACAATGAACAATATTTAAATACTGTTTACATGTTAACGCATCAATAAGAAAGATGCATTCATTAAATACATACCTACCACTCTTACTATTTGTACTTTTACTTTTGATACTTTGGTCTTTTAGGCTGCATCAATGAACCTTTCTAGCTACTTGGGGGCAGCAATACAAGCTGAAAAATTAAAGTTGTTATGGCAAATGTGTTAGCACTCAGTTTGCTATTTACATGTCCAATCGATTAGCCTACATTGGAGTTGTGTTTTTGTTCATCTGATGAATGCAAGTCCAATATTCACTCTTCTAGCTCTGTTTTGGTCTCCACCAACTCCTGAGAAATCAGTCTCTTTAGCTGCTAAGCGGTCACTTAGTGAAGAAGTTGAGTATTTCTGTCACCCGTGCAACTGTATCAAATGTATAGTAGATACATTAGATACAGTAAATGTAAGTAGAGGAACCTGTAAACAATCCAGACCATTTTAGCGTCCAAGACTCTGCTCACAAGCCTCCTGTGAGGACTAAAGTCAAGCTTCACAGCTTCGCGTTTTCTTCATTCCAGCAGAAAATGTCCTCCACATAACATTACTTTGGGGATAAATTGACTCTCAACCCCTTTTATTAACGACCAAAAAACATCTGAGGATTAATTGTGACCTAATAAATGATATGTGTTTCTTAGACAGGTATTACTTTAAATCTTAAAACAATCCAGAGCTAACTTTAAAAAAAGGAGAGCCAGCATCAATCAGCTTCACTGACAGAGTGCCAATTTCATCTTTTCAAAAACAGTCCTCAATTGAGTTACAAAGCAAACAAAAGACAGACGCAACAAGAAGTGAGCAGACACCTGTCCTCCCAGTGTGATTCAAACCTTTTCAGTCAGTAAATCATAGATGAACACAAGGACAAAAAGCGAATTCTAGACCACCTTTGTAAAGTCTATTTGTTGATTGACTTGTTGCCGAATATTCTGTTCTGTGCACCAACAGTGTTTGGAGTTCATTCCCACTGAAGGGCTACTCATGAATAAAGCTGGCAGGTCTGCTGAAGTGAGAGATAAAGAGGGCGGTGTCAGAAATTCAGAGACAGGCTAATTATAAAAAGAATAAACTCACAACTTCAATACGCATAATGTTGTTTAGAGGCATTCAAGACAGGAATAGAAAGTTTGAAAAGATCTTATATTAGCTACAGGAGTAGACTGTATTATTTCACCAAAACTAAGTATATATAACCATAGCTATCCATTTGGACATGGACTGTATGGACATGTCCCTACCAATGTCACGCTGCTCTTGAATTGTCTCAGATGATCTTGTCATTGAACTCCATAAGTGTTACTAGTAAGGTCTATGTAGGGTTGCCAGTTTTGTGTTTTGTGTTTTAGTGACAGATTTGTTTGACGAAACAAATAATAACCCGTAGCTGTGGCGTCATAATGAGGTTATTAAGAGGTGGTTCAACTGTAGTAGAACAGCACTGAAGGCCCATGTTAGAGTCAAAAATCTAAATGACTAATTATAATATGTGTGCTCACAATTCTGGTGTCCTCACGTGAACTTTATGGCCTGTTCCACATGTGAATGTGTGTGTGTGAACTTACTACATTAGGTTCCACAGCGTCTGGGAAAGAAAGCGTTCTCAGCATGTAAATGATAATAAGGAAGATAGACACAGAGTTGTTTTGAGAAAGTAACCTTTGTGCCAGAACAGATGCTCAAGTGAAGTTCTCTTCCCAGACTACATGGCGGACGCCATTATGTGTGTGTGTCACCTTTTGGTGACGAAGACCTCATTGTAAACCAATCCTGTGCCAGCCCATTGCATGTTGTTTACTCAGTATAAATATCAGAAGCTCAGAGTTAGAACTCCGAGCGGCCTTGATGCATATCCTGATGTGAATCAACTCTGTCTCCTTCTTGCAAGAATAAATGTCCTGTGATTAATGATTTTCCATCGGTCTGTTTTTCCAACATAAATGGTCCTTCGAGCCGGATAACCCTAACTAACACTTTAGTGAATTAAGGAAAGATTTTATTTTTAGTACTAAGCTAAAAGAGAGATTCAACTTTCTTTCACTATAAAATTTGAAATAATAAATAATGGGGTCAAACACTAGCAAAGAGATGCGAGCAAAAACAGTGAAGATGAAATCTTAAAGAGATAGATAAAATATATGAAGATGATACCGTAAATTCCGGACTATAGAGCGCACCTATATATAGGCCGCACCTGCTAATTTTTAAAAGAAAAAAGAAATTGTACATAAATAAGCCGCACTTGTCTATAAGCCTCAGGTGTCCCCGTTGAAACATGAGATATTAACGAGGCAAGATGTTACAGGAACGATTTTTAAAACTTTTAATTAAATAAATGCCGGTAACATCCACAACTACATACAAACCGCAAATGCTTTTTTTTCAGAACAGTGCTTTGAACAGTACTACAGTTGTCTTCTTCAGTATCGGAATTGAACAGCCTGAAGGTATGCAATTACTTCGTCACACATTTTCTCGGCGAAAATACAGGAACCTACCAGCAAAAGTCATTGATCACTATCGCCATCGTCCTCCTGTGCACTAAAACCATTGAAGTCCTCTTCTTCAGTGTCGGAATTAAACAGCCTCAGAATTGCTTCGTTGCACTCGGTCTCTCTTTCGTTCGCGCTCTCAATGTCACTTTCCTCCCGAGGCAAATCCGCCCTTGAGCTTGAGCTGTCCTCCTCATCGCGCAGCAGTCCAGCCTTTCGGAACCCGTTGGTGATGGTGGATTCTTTGACGCTGCTCCACGCTGTTAGGATCCACTGGCAGACTTGAGAAAAAGTTGCTCTTCGCATGCGGCCAGTTTTTGTAAAGGATTTCTCGCCGCTCGTCATCCAAGCCTCCCACTGAACTCGGAGTGCCACCTTAAATGAACGGTTCACACTAATGTCGAGGGGCTGCAAATACTTTATTGTGCCCCCGGGAATCACAGCTGGAATTGAGTTTGTCGTCTTGATGGCTGCTTTCACAGAATCTGTTATATGGGCCCTCATGCTGTCCAAAACAAGCAATGCCTTTTTTCTGTGAAAAAATCCCCCCGGTCGCTTCCCGTAGCATTCGTTCAGCCATTCCTTCATTAGGCTTTCTATCATCCACCCTTTCTTGTTGGCTTTCACGGCGATTCCTTTCGGGAATTTTTCTTTTGGCATTGTCATCCGCTTAAAAATCACCATGGGTGGAAGCTTTAGTCCGGATGCTGTGCAGCTCAGAACACAAGTGAAATGCGTTCTCTCATGGCCAGTTGTTTTCAGCGTGACGGACGATTCACCTTTTGAGAGGTAGGTCAAACGTCAAAGGTACTTCATCCATGTTTATGATGTCGTCTGGTCCAATGGAATTTTCGGCTATCTTTCTTTGAGTGAATTCGCTGAAGTTTGTAATTTTTTCCTTGAAGTCGGGAGGGAGTTGCTGACACATAGTCGTCCGTGCCCTGATTAACAGGCCTTTTCGTTGCATAAATCTGAAACACCAAGATGCTCCACCTCTAAAATCTTCAATATTCTTTTCGGTGGCGATTGCTTTAGCTTTCAGTCGGATCTGCACGGTGGAAACACCTCGGCCGTCTGCTCTCTGTGTGTTCACCCAGTCTTCAAGAACGTTTTCAAGTTCGGGCCATCTGCTTTTCTTGCCTCTGAAAGCTTTTGTCGTCTTTTTGCAGCGAGTCAGTTCTTCATGCTGCCGTCTCCAGCGTCTCACCATCGATTCATTGATGCTGAGCGTACGTGCAGCAGCTCTATTTCCTTCTTCGACAGCCAGACGGATCGCTTTTAACTTGAAAGCCGCATCATATGCATTTCTTCGTGTCTTTTCCATGATGAGGGTGCGTGCACGAAGCGCAAAATGGGTGATCTGAAGAATTAAGTGTGAGTGAGTTTGCCGAAACAGTTTAATTGGTCCACTGTGACCTGTTCGGTAATTTCATTGGTCTGATATGACGAGGTTAAATGTGTTGGCGGCGGGAAAATGTGTTGGCGGCGGGAAAATGTGTTGGCGGCGGGAAGCTAGTTAGCCTATGAAAATCCATGAATTAGCCGCATCGTTGTAAAAGCCGCAGTCTCAAAGCGTGTGAAAAAAAGTAGTGGCTTCTATGCCGGAATTTACGGTACTTATAAGTGAGAGATTATGAGAAAGCATTAAACATGGAAAGAGATGGAAAGAAAAATATGGATTTAATGAGAAATTGACAGTCACAGGATGTCAACTTTTGACTGACCAGATAGAACAAAAATACAAGGGAAACAAAGAGAGAAAAGAAAAAGGGTTTGACCGAAGCGAAGATGTGGTTGAAAGACGCGCAGGAGCGCAAAAAGGGGAAATAGAATGAGTAAAGTGCTAACGTGACTAATTCTCCTAATTTGTATCCAAGCGTATGAAATGGTGTGCAGAGGGCGACCTCCTCCGTGTCCGCCTCCCTCTGTTTCTGCTTCAGCCATCTCACAACAAACTCCACAGCTTCAACAGCCTGATCCTCCAAAAACTCCACTCCGCTCACCTCCTGCCACTGTTCTGGACGTGCCCAGCCCCGAACGCGAAAAATCCCAGCACAGACAATTTAGCTAAAATTGTGTCTGCGCTGAAGGAACTCATGAGCGAGGACTCCAACGGACCGCTCTACAGGCCAGCATCCACCAGATCGGACTCAGAATATGGTGAGCAACACCCACCAGTAGTATTATGGTGTACACACAGCAACAGTGCTGCAGTGTAACCATCAAAAGAAAAAAGGGAAACAAAATATGCTATTTGACTATAATGATGCTATTGGAAATATCTGAACCTGTTTGTTCTGATATGTGTTTCCGAGACAATCAAAGACGCGGAGGCAGGCGTGGACGGAGCAGTGGAGGAGGTGGAGAGAGCGGATGGACGGGAGGTTCACGGAGTGGAGCCTGCTTTGTATGTGAAAGAGAGTGGACAGGGGGAGGACGGAGGAAGAGGAGACTTGATAAACTGGGTCACAGTCACAGCAAAGGCTGTGCTCTTATCTAAAATTAAACAAAATAAGTGAGACACTTGTTCCTCTCTCCTCTGCTGAGGAAGAGGCTTTGAAAACAATGAATGCAGTTAAAATAGCTAAATTCGACCCACCAGGGGAAGAATCTTACTTTATGTGGATGAACATGATCATAAAGTAAGCAAAAACAAACTCCATGAAATATTTGGGTTATGATTTATCTAAAGATGGCCGATCGTTAGATAACAAAAGAAAAGAAGCATTCTCAAAGCAACCTAAAAGACAAATGATGTCATTCTTAGAAATGACTAATTTCTGTAGAAATTGGTTCCTAATTACGCTGAATTAGCAAAACCTTTATCAAAATTGATTTATGATAAACCTATGGCAGCATATGACAAATTGTGCTGGACTCTTGAAGCAGACGAAGCTTTAATGATATTAAAAAAAGATGTTAAATTCATCAGTCCTGGGATTGTCAAACAAGCTATAATGGCTGTGCAAACATCTGCACCAATAGTGTTATTAACTGATTCAACAGACATTACATTTGAAGATGCAGATGTGACTATGTTTGTTGATGGCTCATGTAAAAATAATTTGGATGGTACAAATGCAAGAGGATGTGCAGTAGAGACAAATAATAAGGTGTTCAAATTTGAAAGCACAAAGCTGCAGAACTAATCGCTCTCACAGAGGCAAACTGGGAGAAGACAAGGTCATTTACAGATAGTGACAGCAACTAACGAACCTATTACACATAGAGAATTGATATTACAAGTACGAGATGCAGTACAATTCGGTTTATAAGTGCATAGCACACAAAACATGTACTGACTCCGTTTCAACAGGAAACAGCAAAGCTGATGAGGAAGAAATGCTCCACAGCAATAGAAAAACCCTAACCCTTACGCACACCAACAGCTAACAGAGAAAGCAAAAAAGGTGAAACAATTGTCCGCAACAAAATAAGTGCCACTGATAACTCTTAATCTTGAGACACCTGTTCCCTCTGAGTCTGGAGGAACCGGGAGGTGTGAGCCTCTGGGGCCGCTTGTCTGACCAGTGAAGGCATATTAACACGCTCAGAGGGTTTAGAGGCGTCTGCAGAAACAAGAAGGAGCTCAGTGGGAGACATCGCGGAAATTGGAAAAATTAGATAGCTAAGGGGAAATATGTTTTGCTTTGCTTTAGCGGCGTTAATAATAATTAATATATATTACGATGGGGAAGTTAGGCAGATAAAAATGTCAATTAATAAGTTAGGCAGATAAAATACAAAATACAACCACACGAACATTGACAAGCTGGGAGAATGACCAAACAGGTTTCAAATGTGCTTTACAATTTGTTTTCTCTTCCTCAAACTGACTAGTCGCAGCAGTTGTGTCACTCTGCACTATCTGTTGCCTCCTGTTTCTCACCCGATGCAGCAAACTATACTTGTTTTCAGAAGGAGTTCCTGTAGGGACCTTGATATGGTGCATGTTATGTTAAACATCACACAGACAACTGATGGAGATGACGATGCCGAGGGCTGGCACCTGGTGGTTCTGGGGAGGTAAGCTGAGCAGTGGAGCGGAACTTGTGCCTCGGCACAGTGGTGAGGTCATTCTATGACCTATGGATGGCTCCTGCCTGCGTAACCTCCTAGAGACAGACCACGACCAAAAAAGTCAGCGCCAACTGGCAGTGCAGTCAGTTTGTGTACATAGATGACATGGGGGGGGTCCCTGGGTGAAATCAGATTGCTGCGGGGTTTGAATCAGTACTATTTTGGTGGTCAGCGATAGGTAGAGGGGTCAGGATGTGTTACTGGCGGGATGAGGGAGGAGTCTACAAAGAATGTTTGGTTCAGTTTGATTGTACTTTCATACCATGTTTGAGGAGATTGTTGCAGCGATGGATTGATGTTGACATGACTAAACAGACTCTAGTGTAATTACAGACTTTCCAGCAGGATGGTGAGGAGCTGGGAGGTGACGACTACAACAGATGAAGTTCTCTTCCCAGACTACATGGCGTTGGACGCCATTTTGTGTGTGTGTGTCACCTTTTGTGACGAAGACCTCATGCGGGCTTGATGCATATCCTGAATGTGAATCAACTCTGTCTCCTTCTTGCAAGAATAAATGTCCTGTGATTAATGATTTTCCATCGGTCTCGAGTGAATTTTTCCAACAGCCCAGGTATAAAATGCACGGCCCGCCACTGCGTTTACGCTGAGCGCCCACACTACGCCGGAGTTTCAGAGCACCGACAACGGAAACGTTTGGAAACGCTCCCGAGGACGGATACGTTTGAAAACTCCGGGGTTGCCGACTAGTGTGGACAGTCGTAAACGCATAAGAGACGTGTGTTGACCACATTCATTGACCCATAATCTAGTAAACCATTATGTGTAAGTGTTCATTTTAGTAGATTTGATCAGAGAGAGAGAGATAGAGCAAGACCGGCAGCGTTTTAACTAAGTCTGAAAAATAAAACTTCTAAAACTGTTCTGTTCTGTCTGTTTGAGTTCATAGAGGAAGATTTTAGAGAAGATCTTAAGTATCAAACACGACCTTTCATTATTAAAGACTACTTTATTACTCTGTCGTATTTCTTGTACTAAGGAACCAATCTACTTCCTGTTTACACCGGCACCAACCCGCATGCCCAGTGTACGTGAAGAGTCACGTGATATTCGTTTTCAGGCTTGCTAGTACGAAAACGATGCTGAAACGCCGTGTGGACGGAGATGTGTACAGATTATTTCTGACCATAATATCATTGATTGCTTCATTACGTGGAGGGTGCATGGCTCTCATTCACATTCTCAGTGTCCTGTAGTCCCACAGCAAAGCAATCGGCTGTGTGATGGAGAGTGATGAGAAACAGAACCCACGCAGTGCTGCAAACGTGCAGAGTTTTGTGTTAACCTCCTCCAGGAGACGAGTCGGCCCCCGAATTGGACAGGATTACCAATAACCGGAGGGCAGTTGGACTGATCTCCCGCGCTGCCTGGAGGTTGTATTCCAGTTGTTGATCTGGGGACTGTAGAGCTTCTGTTTTTTTCCATCTGCCGCGCCCGCTGTGACTGCTGAGCAGCCCTGGAGCCAAGCGCCGGGCCACAAATTGCTTCCGAGGACGCCGCGGACCCTGCTCTCTGATGAGATTGTGTGTCTAGCCTGGTGAGATGCTTCAAATACCAGACTGTGATTACCATGTGTCCAGTGACGTACAGGATCATCTGTATTCCTGTGTAGCAGTATTGTAGTTGCTGCTGGCCTGAAGTGGTTTTTTTTCCCTGGCTGTACTCTCATTATCCCTCAGCCGACCTGGGAATATCATACTTCTATTCTGGGCTTGCTTGCTTTTGCCAACATCATGCCTGCCAAGACCGTAAGAGCAAAACAAAATCCTACAACACAGGGCATCATCCCCAGCAGCTGAGCAACACACTCCTGTGACACACAACCCTGAAATTGGCGAGTCCTCAGCGAGCAAACATATGCCTTTATTTACAGTCATGAGCACCGGTAAGCGCCGCCATTAGTCAGCCGGCGCAGGGAATGGAGGGGGCTCCCCGCTCGCTCATTGGCTGGGGGATCCTCTTTAAAGGGTTTTGATTGGTTTGACGGTGACCCTCCCTGTGTGTGTGACCATGTGTGTGTGTGTTGGCGGGGGGTGACAGATAGGAACACAGCCGGACCAGCTGGTTGAAAATCTCCGCAATCTGCTGCCTGGTTTGGCTGGCACCAGTATGCACACAAAGCACACGTACATTAGCGAAAGAGTTAAGTACATGATATTATCTACTCGACATTTTACGTAAAGTGCGCCAATTAAGTGCTTGAAACAAGGAAAAAATTAAAAGAACAGGAGTTACACATGAAAAGCATCATAAAGAATACAAAACAGATCATTTCATGAACAATGAAATCATATATAGTTCATAAATTTAGAGTTATTTGGAATGGCTGCTCCATAAATGACCATATAACGCTGCCTTACAGTCACTAAAAAGAGACAGTAGCGATACACACTCCCCTTTCGTCCCCTGGTGAAACCACCGGCATGTGTCCTCTCCCTTTCTCCCTCTCTCCGCAGAGAAGGAGAAACCATTTGCAGGTCATTAAAATAATTTATTACAATTCTCAATATTCTCTTAATTAAAATTCACTTATCACAGTTGGGGACTTGAGAGCGGGGCCATTAAGGAGACTGCTCTCTCGAGTGCATGTATAGGAATGTGACTAAGTGTGTGTGCGTACACCATGTGTTAATACAAGCACCTGTGTGTGTGTGTGTGTGTGTGTGTGTGTGTGTGTGTGTGTGCGTGTGTGCTGTATCGGCACCCATGTGTGCATGCATACCAAACTTGGGCTCTTAATCACTAGCTTCCTTGATTAAGCCATACTGTGAGGCAATTCATTTTGGAAAATATTAAAGCTTGCTATCAGGCGGTCTCTTTAATCACCAGACACGGAGGCTAAAGCATACGAGTTTTAATCATTGGTAACAATTCCAGTAAATGAACAAACCTTCGGTTCTGAAAAGTGAAGCCAATGCAGAAGTGTCTTAAAGCTGCATTCTCTCTTGTGTCCACCAGGGGGCGACTCCTCTGGTTCTATAGAAGTCTATAGAAAATGACTCTACTTCTCTCTTGATTTATTACCTCAGTAAACATTGTAAACATGAGTTTATGGTCTCAATCTCTAGTTTCAAGTCTTCTTCAATACAGCATGATGTTCATTTAGTACATGATGGTCCATTTAAGGCGCGAATTATTTTGCATTCACACGCTGGGGACCATTTGTGGTCATTCGCGTGAATTGCCCCAAACGCGTCGGAGAGGGGGCGTGGCTTATCGCCCTGGAAGCCGTTCAACTGTCCGCCATTTATTTCCGCCATCAACCATGGAAAAAATAACCTGTATTTCTGCTTACTTGGTGTGGAAGTCCCAGATAAACTAAACGCCTTCTCGTCTGGTTCATAACATCATCCGGAGCAGCTCCGTGTATTTCATCGAGCTGTATTCACTGTGTCTAGCAAGACACACGTCGGCTGTTTACTACGGATGTATGAACACAAAAGAAACTGATTTTGCTGTGATTAAACTGCAATAAATGGACAAAAAGGGACGCCGAAATAACTACATACTGATGCCGATTTGTAAAAAGTTTGAATTCATGTTTTGTTAGTTCTCTCTGCAAGACGACGTTTTCTCAATGGAGCTCGGATCGATCGGTGCTATGCTATGCTAACATGGTAGCCGCTCCAACAACACTCAACATAACGTCATGTAGACGTAAATACAGCGTCTATTCATTGTTTGTACCGTATGGTTTATTAACACACATGTCTACACATAGTTTGGTCTCTATTGATACGAGGTATCGTAGAGCTCTGGGTGAACACAGACAGATACAGTATTTGTTTCCTGATTCAACAACGGCAGGACGTCACTGATGACAGGGGGAGCATCTCAACGCTGATAGGCTATCGCGCCACAGCGTCACGCGATTTTGAAAAATTTCAACTCATGCGTTTGGGGTGTTTGCCGATTGATCAAACGCGCCATCGCAAATTCGCGTCACTCCAGTCTCATCGCGTCTGTGCATAGACATTGTATGTAATTTACTGTGTGTGAACGCACCTTTAGAGTCAAATAAAAGCATAAAGCAGGGTATGCTTTAGGGTGGTGCTACTATGTGATTGAGAGGTTGCTACCAGAGCTGTACACGGCGTCACTCCTCCAGAGTCCAAATATGGTCACTTCCGTTCACTGGTTGCAAAAAAACAACATGGCGACGGCCAAAATCCAAGATGGCGGTGGCCAAAATGCAGAACTCGAGGCGTCAAAACGGCAACCACGAATCAATGGGTGACGTCACGATGACTCCACTTCTTTTACAGTCTATGCTTCAAAGCTTGAATATGTACCTTGGGATTCAAGACATATTTAAATAAGTGGTGCTCACAGTTCACTTAGCCCTGGCGCTTTTCAGCAGCGTTACTGTTTCACGAGCTTCTCTGCTCAGCCCTGAATTCTCTGTACAGAAACCCCAGCGAACAAAAAGATGCTGCCAGCAGATGTTCAGCTGCACTTTCAATCATAAAAGCCCAAAACGGGGGTTTGTTAGATACAGCGGCTCTACAGTGGGGGCAGAGACAGGGAGCCGGAATCTGATGCTGTCTTCTCGATCCCTCACAAACACACGGGGCTCTACAGTGTGGTATACAGTGTAGCCATGTGTCAGCTCCAGCTGCCTTCAGGCTCACGGGGAGTTTTTGAGGAAGCGACCGGGTTGCCAAGGACCTCCGCTCCTCCTGTATTGTATCCCAGGCTACAGTTGCTATGGCATCTGCATTGTTGCGCTGCCAGCGGCGATCAATGTCTGCATGTTTCCCGCAGAGAGCGATCCCGCGGAGGGCGGGGTCATTAGCTAAACGAGCAACAGCTTGAATGACACACACACCACCTCTTTACTCCTGGCAGCTTGATGAACAATCAACTCGAGCCTCCAGTGTGTGTCTTTGATGTGTGCGAGTTCATGTGTGTGAGTAGGACGGAGAGGGGAATAAAGGGAGAGATTACTGTAGTTGGGCCTCAGTAATCTACTCTGCTGATGTTTGATTAAACTAACAAGCCATGGGGAGTTCAGATCACTGTCAAATGTTTCCCGAACTACGTTAACTCGAAGCCCGTTTGAATCACACAACCGCCCCGAGCCAGACACCCTGCGAGCTAATCCAATCGTTACGTTTGTTCTCTTATTAAAGACTTCTCGAGTGAAATAATCCCGCGGGTAATTCAGTTGCGGGTTTTGTTTACTTATTAAAATCATTTTCACTCCAAAAAAATGCCGCCCCAGCTTTCCCCAAGAGCGATCAATTAACCCGTGTGACAGCCTCGAGTCAAGCCGACTGCACGGTAATCATTTCTAAGTATTGTGCGTCGCAGGAACCCTTTGAAAGCATGAACTCACTCCTCTGTATCAGTGTGATAGTTGGAATTATTATTATTATTATTACAGGAAGCAGTCCACCAGCAAGCTTCTCCAGTGATTGAATTAGTTTAATTGGCGCATAGCTGGATACACACTATCCAGTGAACTACACTCGTGGAAATGAATGATTTTCTGTTCTCAGATGAATACTTATTACTTATATACTCTAGAGGACTTACTTAGGACTGTCGGAAGTGTTCACACTAAATATCTGTAAACCTTATTTCAACAGACATTTTAAACTCAAGCTAACAAAAGTTGAATTCAACTTTTTACGTTCAGGCCATTGAGCGTCTTTGAAGGTCTTGATTACATATTGGTTGATGGGATCACACCAATATGGGCCAGAGTGGGGGAGTCACTATACCGAACCCCCTCCTTCTGGTCTCCTTGCTCAGACCACCCCCATCTTTCATCTTGATATCAACCACACACCAGTAGTTTCATGTCAACATGTTCCATGGACAGACGGACAGTAGGTGTCTCCAGGACCATATTTTGACCTTGATAACGCAGACCATCAGCGTCTGGTACGCTGATGGTCTGCGTATCATCCGCTCTGCTGAGAGGGTGATTGGCTGCAATCTGCCGTCCCTCCAAGACTTGTTTGCTTCAAGGACCCTGAAGCGAGCAAGAAGGATTGTAGCCGACCCCTCTCACCCTGGACACAAACTGTTGGAGTCCTTTCCCTCTGTCCGGAGGCTTTATTTTAGTTTTGTGCTCCTAGTAGTTTTGAAACAGTAAGTGTGTCTTTAGTCAAATACGGATGATCACATTTCAAAAGAAACCTCTAACATGTTCTACCAAAGACAAAACTTAAAGAGTCATTGTTCTTCTCTTTTCTTTTGGGGTTTGGAATTATGCTACAAAAGCGTACAATGGATTAAATCAACCTGAGGGCTAATTAAATTGTCTAGCCTGTCTAATATTCATCCCCTGAAATGTGCCTGCCACAATGGTTGATTAAGCGGGGGGGACTTAAAGCTGCTTCACTCTGGGAAACAACAGCAAGAGAATGGAAATGATATGAATACGTAATGAAGCTAAAGAAATATGTATGACTTAAAGGAATAGTTTGATCATTTGTTTTCTTGCCCAGAGTTAGTTAGGAAGATTGATCCTACTGTCATCAATGTATATTAAAGCTGCTCTAACCAGTGGCTCAGATGTCTGATGTGAAAGGAGTTCTTCAAAGTGACGAATACATAGAAAACCATCACCCGATTATTTAAAAGCCTGCAGCACGAATGTTTCCGTGTTTTGCAGCTAAAGATTCAGATTTCTTAGGAGTTGTTGGGGACCAAAACAGATGGAATGAATACTAATGTTGCTTCATGTTAACACGTTAATCATGTAAACTTTACGAGCTAATGATGTGTCAATTTGTATGTACAGCAATGTTCATGCTCATGTCCATAAGATGTCCAGAAACTGAACCAGCTCACAGGTGTGTCTCATTTATCTCCTCACTTTCCTCGCCTTCTTTTCCTGTCAGGGTGGAAAAGGGCTATTCTGTTCATTTTGTTCTTCTGCTACAGTTGATATATATATATATATATATAGTTTGTATGAGGATACGTGATGACTTCTGTTGAAAGGGTGTTGGACAGCAACATGTTCAAAAGCAACATACATAAGCAGTCATGCTGAATGTTTGAACAACAGTTGCTCAAAGTCCAAAGGTCTTAAGGGCGTGTCAACTAACAGACTACTAGGCCTTGAGGCTAGAGAACTGCTCAATCTACTGGAGTTAACTGAGCTAGACGACCACCACACTTGAATCAGACGTTCTCTAATTAAGCTCAAACTATCCTGCAAAGACGTGTAAATACTCAACGACACCTTTGCACCAAACTGTGGACGAGTTCGACAACTACACTTAAAATGGTGGTTGATGTGGAGAGCAATCTCTTTGGAGGAGCTATCCAGCCTCCTCTCCAAGACCGCCTGTTAAGCTTCATCCAGGTCATAAACGTTATTTAAATCTATTGACAGAAGATAACAGATGGTGGATGTCTCAGAGGGAGGGACGCGCTGCTCACTTCTCACAAAGCCATAAAAGTTAGATTACTCGCGCGCTGCAATTCCTAGACTGTAAGTCAGGATCCAAAAAAAGAGCCGGCGCCTCGGTTGTTGTTGGACGTGTGCCTAATAGAGACGGGCCGAACCGTGTCTCCGTGACAATACAAGCCTGCAGTGAATCTCTTCCTCCGATGTTTCATTTTTATGACTTTAGTTTACGGTGTAGGTGCATAGAGGGCTTCGAGGACCATTAAAAAGCCATTGTAAGGTTTTGCAAGAGGTAAAGGAAAGTGTCATCACTACACTTCCTGAAAACTACAGCCTGTCTAAAAATAGACTTTATTAGGCCTTTATTAATCCTTACAGAACGTAGAATGAATGAATGAATTTAATTGCAATATATGAGCTTATACATTTTAAAAAGAACGTTTTATAATAATAACACAATAGTACATTTTCAACAAGCTAGTTATTTAAATAAATCTATCATGTAATAACATCAATCTACTGCTGCGTGTATCTGGCTCTACTGAAGTACAGCTACAAACATAAAAACACATCCACTCTGTGATTCTACACTGGAACGATGTACACTCGGTGTCGCAGGTGTTGGCTTCGACTCGGTGAAACAGAGCAGAGAACAGAGAACACGGAGGCATTAGAGGGGACAAAGATATCACACATACAATGAAGCAGAGGGTGAAAAGTGATTTATATGGCGTTATCTCCGGTCTTGGCTCCCTGTTTCTTCTCTTACGTAAGTTGAAAAAGGCTCCCTGTCTGATTTGGAAGGCGTGTGCAGCGGAGGTTCTGGAATATAATCTATTGCTAATTATAAACCAAGGCTAAAGCACGACCAAGCCGCCACTCCAATGAGCTCAGGGCTATACCCAGAGGCCGGGGAAGAATTAGCATCTGCACACACACAACCGTGCACGGAGCCTCAGAGTGATTAGACCCGCCCTGCATGTGAACAGCAATTAACTGCAATCAGAGCCCTGTCCCTCTCCTCCCCAGCCCTCCCAACGTCTCTTTCTCTGTGTCTCTCACCCCTGTCAGCCCTTTCACTTGTGTTTGTCTTGATTATTCTTAAAGGGATCCCTTGATAGTTTGGATTTTGCTCGGTGTTTTTCCGTCAGCACACACAGGTCGTGTTGCCGCTGGTCGGCCCTTTGCGCCTAGAAAATCCTTCACACTAGCTAGAGGAGCCATGGTAATCAGAAATGTTTGCTGCATTAATCCTTGGTCACACCAGAAACTGTTTCTGTGAAAGGTTTTGTTCTAGAACCCTGGTGATGTAGCAACTCTACTCACAGTGCTAGTTAATGAACGAGCACAATTTGCAGGTCCATCACGTGATGCCTTTGGAACTCAGCGGATCATTGTTTTGTGGTGAATCAACTTCCCAGTTTGGTTGGGAAATGTCGTCTCTCAAGAACCAATCTCAGTTCTGAAGTTGCTAATCAGACTTCAAACAATGACTTGATTGTTATGCTAACGTTACTTTTATTAGGTGGTGCATCTGTGTCCTTGTACTGACAATTGTACGGACAGTAGCATATGCTAATGTTGCTCTTCTTTTCTAACATTACTTGTGTGAGGAGGCTTCTCTGATTTGAACCATTGGTTGTCTGAGTAGTTTCTCAGTTCTCACGTATACCTGAAGAAGCTACTTTTGTGTTCTCTCGGTTAGCGTTAGCACTGCTACGAGCTGCAGCTTCTCAGGTGTATTTCATGTATCATGTTAGCAAGCTAGAGGTAACAGGTGTCTATAAAAAAGATTGAAACTGTAAGGATGGTGACACGAAGAATATACCGAACAAGTAATTTCACTGGTTTAGATGGAAATCCTTCATATAGCCTAACATTATTATGCATATTGCCTTCTATATATATATATATCTTCAATGTCCTGTCAAAGTGTTCCATCATTAGCATGTAGCATGTGAGCTCTGACCCTAGCAGTTCATACAGACTTTGAAAGTGGCAACATAAGGGGAATGGAGTGTTCGGCCAGTGGGAGGCCTCTCACAGCGGTCCACATCTGGCGAGTCAGACTGCCTGCTAACCAGCTCAGAGACCCACAGAACATCCCGAAGACCCTCACTGCTTCTCATATTTACGAAACACAACTTTCAAGAATCTCTCTGCCAGCTCCTCGGGTGCACTATCATTTTCTATTTCTCCATCTTCCTCCCTACACTGTTCCCCCACCTGGTACCATCTTCCCCGTGGCCTCCTGCTTCCAAAGCTCGACACCTCTGAACTCCAAAAGTGTGTTCTTTTAACCTTCTCCTCTCCATCCTTCAATATATCCTTCAACTAAAATCCTCCTGCGACTTTCCTGGGCTGCTTGCAGGGTTGTTTTTTTGTGTTGTTTTTTATTTCTCACCCTTGATACTCCATCTTTCCCTTCTTCACATCATCCATTCAACCTTTCAACCCTAAGTGGCCCATCTGCTCTTGAGCCATCTGTCTCCATTTCTTTCACTCCCTTTTTCCTCTCATCTGTATTTTTTTAAATCATCTCTCCCGTTCCATCTTTCATTTCCACAACCTTTTGACACCATTTGAGGGAGCAGAAAATGAGGACAACATTGCTGACAACGGTTTTATGAAAAGAGAGAGAGAGAGAGAAAGACGTGAGGAATACAAGAGAGTCAAGAAGAAGAGAGTGTGTGTTTGGTGCCTCTGACAGGACAGCTATACAAGAGGAGAGAATGAAGCAGAAAAACAGAGGGAGAGGGAGAAGAAACAAGTGAGAAGGAGAGCAAAGGCCAGATTAAAGGGTGCTTGGCTGAACCTGAGTCAGGGCAGCTGTGGATCTCTAACCTGCTGAGCTGCGAGGACACACTGAGCTAACACACACCCACTGGGTGTAGAGTTGTAGGCTATTTGCAGCTGGAGAATCCCGTGCAGACGCAGAGTCGTCGGTGGCTCTGTCGTGCTTCCTCACAGTTGCAGCTGCTTCACAGTAGGAGTGAGACAACACTTAAAGCTGCTCTCACCAATATATATATATATATATATATTATATATTAAAGGACCAGTGTGTAGGATTAGTGACATCTAGTGGGGATGTTGCAGATTGCAACCAGCTGAGTCAGCCTGGTCCAGTATAAGGGATGAGGGAGGTCGGGTGGATGGGAACAGAACAGAGACGGCTGTTTGTGGCCCGTTTGAAACCAAAAGTCAACCGTTGATTTATTTACGTTGACCACTAATTTACAAACATCCCCCATTTTGCCATTTGGAATATTATATTTAGCTTTTTGAAGGACAAACTCATGGACACGTGGCACGTAGTCAACAAGACCACAAACAAAGAACTCAAATCTAATAAACAACATTGACAATCATCCATATTTAACCAGGTAGTTTTGTTTGAATTCACAATGTTGACACATTGACTTTTACGTGCGTGTTATTCTCCTACGTGAACGCATCAACACTCACATTCCCTTTCCAACGCAGTATTCATGGAGTCACTCGCTCTTTTTCTCATGCTCACTCGGACATATACACCGAAGACATTGTGAGAGGCGCCGGGGCGTTTTATATTCTTAGAAAGAGATCGCTGCAGGTTTAGAGTCAAGTGTTGACGGATGCACTTGGAAAAGGGAGACGCAGCAGGAGTGCAGATGGAAGGTGATATCACTCTTTTAAATTAGACTCTCCCTCTTATCTTCCCATCTCTCTCTACTTTATATCACTTATATAACTACGCTTGTTATTTCCACACAGGGTACACAGTCTGGAGTGTATAGTCTGAGAAGCAATGCTTCCTCTTTCTAATACATTTATACATCTATTACATTCATTTCACCATAATACCCCCCCCCCCCCCGTTCGCTTTTATTTTCGTTGTGACCCTGATGGCAATGTCACTATTTTTCTTTTGTTTTATTATTTAATATTCAGGAAGACACAACGTGCAGTCTTATGTGTATGTTGACTTCTTTACAAAGAAAGGAGAGATCGTGATTGACATGCAATAAAGGTCCCCCGACAGAAGTCTCTTTGATGATAACGCTGGTGTAGTAAGTACTGTGAAAGGGCGATTACAGGTTTATTCAGACAGTATGATATTAAAGCATGTAAAACCTGAACATGAGCATGATATGCCTCCCTTAGTCCACCAGGGCACCACCCCTCAAACAGCCCTTTGATGGTTTGTCCCAAAGCGAGGAATCGGCCAAAATGTCCTCATTCCAAGGTCTGGAACTCAAATTGGTCCTCGTGAAGACGTACATGAGCACACACACACACACACACACACACACACACATACGCAGTGCCTGATACCGATGCAGCAGAGAGGATCAAAGTGGAGCTGATCTTATTTCTTCATCCTCAGTGTTTGATGGCGCTGGCCTGTCCTGTCTCTGTGGGAGGGAAAGCTGCTGACTTGAGGACTTTAACCTATTTCTAACTCATACAAATAAAACCTCAAAACTCATCTTTTTCCTTTGTTGTATTTTAGACTCATTTCTGTCACTTTGTTTAAAAGTTAACTCAAACTGTTCATCTACACTTTGACAAGTTGAACATCCCATCTAATCCAGACCTGGGGAGGATTCTGATGTTTCCACCATCATCCGATGCTCGTTTTGAGTCATATCTGCTGTTCTCTGATGACGCCAACTGTCTGAGACTGGCGATGATGATGGAGGCTTGATAATCCGTGCGAGGGAGAATTAGTCTTTGTGGTCGACTTCGGCCCAGCGGGACTCCTTCCTCCGACCAGATTGATCAGCGTGCCCCGCTGCGAGCTGTTGGCCTACTTCCATGAGAATGCAGCCTGATTCGGAAAAAGACACTTTTCCTGGCGTGACTCCTCTTCACCCAGAATCTTTTTTTTTGTAGATGTGTGCGTCTGATTGAACGGGGAGGGGGTTCCTCCGGGATCCTCAACCGCCAGACTCATTACAGCGTCCACACGCCACCTCCTCTTCTGGCCTGTAGTGACCCAGAAACCCATGTGGGTCAGATCATACACTGAACCCTCTGCTTCACCCTGACTGAGACAGAATGGGTGCTCCTATCCGTCACTACTCAGTTATTTCTTTACCCACTCGTCCCTTTCTTCCCCCAGGAAAACAGCTGCCTTCTCTTCTCCACCATCTTTCTTGTTTTTGCATTTGTTTCCCACTCTGTCCTCTCTCTCTCTCTCTCTCTCTCTCTCTCTCTCTCTCTCTCTCTCTCTCTCTTTCTATCAACCTGCCTCTCTCTCTCTCTCTCTCTCTCTCTCTCTCTCTCTCTCTCTCTCTCAGACTGAGCGAGACTCAAATCTCTCAAGAACAGGCGGCTCCATCATTCCCACACATTCATCTTCGTTGCCAGCGTCTCACACAGTCTCTCTGAGGACGGCTACAAAGCCACCGTCTGCCTCTGCTGCCATCTTCTGTTTCAGAATGTCATTACTTGATCACTGGCTCCAAGCTGGGAGTCAAAGTTGTACTTTTCAACTGTAAATTGTGACTTTCTAGGATTTCCCAATAAAAGAAAAGAAGCTGCATTACCAAATCCCTTCCCTCTAGTTACCACATATGAATATATTCTTATCTTTATAACTTTTTTTCATTTAGTATCTACGATAAGAATGTATGCCAGGATGGGCAGAAATGCAATAGATGTCATGTGTACAGAATGAACAAAATGAAGTAGAACATAGTCAATCCATACAGAAAGTATATACATTATATACATATATTATATACATGTAATGAGTAGTACTAGCAGTAGTAGCACCAATCATAACAGAAATAATAATAGAAGAAGTATTACTAGTAATAAAGAGTAATGGTAATAAAAGCAGTAGCAGGAATAATCACACATGGTCCAGGTATAACCAGGTGATTCTGTGTTCACTCTCTTCTCTTCTATCCTGTACGGCCTCGTTCCTATTACATCAAGCATTCTACCGACCTCCAATTTGAATTTCCCAAACGGCGCTCCTCAGTCAGGCTTGAAAACTGAGTGATGTTTCCTTTTCATCATGTCCCTGAATGCAACACGCCGGTACACTGTAGAGCTGTCAGCTCAGAGCATGTTTGTTCACTTGGTCTGTTTGGTTAGTTTGCTGTTTGTAAAGTTATCCGTCTACTCTTTGGTTGGTAAGTTCCATGTTTCTTTTGTTCTTGGTTGAAGATAAAGAAACATAATAATAATGTTAGATTCATCACTCAAACGTGTCCTTTCTCTCCATACTCTGCCGAGCAGAATGGCTTTTTTATAAATGCAAAGTGAATCCGGAACTAACTGAAAGTAGGGAGCTCTAAGTGGTGCTGCATTCAATGTCCCCAGACACTGTCGCCGTACTCTGATCTGTGCTGCTGACGGACAGCGTTAGGATTCAAAAGACCCTCAAACACCACTGAGGGACAACTTTAGTGAAGTGAAGAGAGGGACACTAAGGGAGGAGAAGAGGAAGAGAAGAGAGGTGAAGAGATGAGGAACACAGAAGAGACATGAGGCAAAGTGAAGGGAAGTGAAGTGAAGAGAGGGACACTAAGGGAGGAGAAGAGGAAGAGAAGAGAGGTGAAGAGATGAGGAACACAGAAGAGACATGAGGCAAAGTGAAGGGAAGTGAAGTGAAGAGAGGGACACTAAGGGAGGAGAAGAGGAAGAGAAGAGAGGTGAAGAGATGAGGAACACAGAAGAGACATGAGGCAAAGTGAAGGGAAGTGAAATGAAGAGAGGGACACTAAGGGAGGAGAAGAGGAAGAGAAGAGAGGTGAAGAGATGAGGAACACAGAAGAGACATGAGGCAAAGTGAAGGGAAGTGAAGTGAAGAGAGGGACACTAAGGGAGGAGAAGAGGAAGAGAAGAGAGGTGAAGAGATGAGGAACACAGAAGAGACATGAGGCAAAGTGAAGGGAAGTGAAGTGAAGAGAGGGACACTAAGGGAAGAGAAGAGGAAGAGAAAAGAGGTGAAGAGATTGAAGTGAAGTGAAGAGAAGTGATGTGAAGTCAAATGAAGAAGAATAATGAAAAGTGAAGCGACGAGAGAGACTCAAAGAGAGGAGTGAAGAGAAGAGAGACGAAGAGATTGAAGTGAAGAGAAGAGAAGTGATGTTAAGAGAAGTGATGAAGAATAAAGAAAAGTGAAGCGACGAGACGAATGAACTGAGGTGAAGTGAAGTGAAATGAGGGGAAAAAGAAGAAAGAGGCAAAGATAAGAGAAATAAAGAGAAGAGAAGAGGAAGGGCTGGGAAGTGAAGTGAAGTGAAGTGAAGAGACACCAAAAGAAGTTATAAAGAAGAAAAAAATGAACAAGTGAAGAGAAATGAGAATTGACAAGAAGTGAGGTCAAGTCAAACAAAGAGAAGTAAAAAGAAGAGAAGAGGCGAGTAGCAACGAAATGAAGGGAATAAAGAGACACCAAGAGAAGTTAAGGAGAAGAACAAATGAACAAGTGGAGAGAAATGAGAAGTGGAATCAAGTCAAACGCAGAGAAACAATACAAAGAAGAGAAGAGAAAAGATGAAGATAAGTGAAGTGAAGAGAAAAGAGAGGTACAGAAAGGAAGGAAGAGAAGACAAGTCGCTGTGAAAATGGCCAATACGTGTCAGCTTTCTATCCTGACCACAGGTCCTCTGAACAACCCTGTTTTTACCCACTGTTTAGCATATTGAAACCTCAAGCACAGTGAATGTGTGAACGACTATTCAATACAATGCTAAGCTTAGCTCACTAGCTTACGTTTTCGCTAACTGGAAACTAGCGTTTTACTTTCACACTGTTACAGTCGCATGGCTCATTTAAGTCCCAGTGAAGCGGAAGTTAGAGCATCTTTAGCTTCTTATGAGACATATTCTACAATAACATTGTATTTGTGTTCAGTTACATTAAGGATTTCAATCAAGTCCTTTGCCTGTAAAACGTCCTCATGGATACATTATACAGTATGTTAAATATCTGGAGTGTGCAGAGACAGCTACATTTAGCGACTGACAGACGGGCCGTGCAATGAACAACAACTTGGGTGGTCGAAATATGACACAGGGAGGGAGATGAGCGGAGAGGGGGGCACATAAAGAAGAGTTTCACTGAGAGAGAGAGAAAGAAGCTGATGTTAGGGAGCAACAGAAAGAGGAAAAAGCAATGGAAAAGGAACGTGGGAGGCTGGAATGGGGGAGTGAGAGAGAAGAGAGAGGAGGCATGGCAACCTCCCAAACTAAGCTATCTGACACCGCTCAACAGCCGTCCATCAGGCCAGCTGACCGCTATTTCCAGCATGAGATGATCCGCCAGCTGTACCGTGGGGGGGGGGGGGGGGGGGGAGAGACACACGGAGACAAGAGAAAGTGAGAGAGTGAGAGAGTGAGAGAGAGGAGGGACTCGGACACACAAGAGGAACTTCAGCTCCTGAGGAAGCAGAAGTGGGAGGTTACCTGTCCCAGTCCCCATCGGTGTAAAAAGAAAGTTACCCGTCTGTCCGTCTCTGTCTGTCTGTCTGTCTGTCTGTCTCTCCGTCTGTCCGTCTGTCTGTCCGTCTGTCCGTCTCTGTCTGTCCGTCTCTGTCTGTCCGTCTGTCTGACTGTCTGTCTGTCTGTCTGTCTGTCTGTCTGTCTGTCTGTCTGTCTGTCCGTCTCTGTCCGTCTCTGTCTGTCTGTCTGTCTGACTCTGTCCGTCTGTCTGACTCTGTCCGTCTGTCCGTCTCTGTCCGTCTCTGTCTGTCCGTCTGTCTGACTGTCTGTCTGTCTGTCTGTCTGTCTGTCTGTCTGTCTGTCTGTCCGTCTCTGTCCGTCTCTGTCTGTCCGTCTGTCTGACTCTGTCCGTCTGTCCGTCTCTGTCTGTCCGTCTGTCTGTCCGTCTGTCTGACTCTGTCCGTCTGTCTGACTCTGTCCGTCTGTCCGTCTCTGTCCGTCTCTGTCTGTCCGTCTGTCTGACTCTGTCTGTCTGTCCGTCTCTGTCCGTCTCTGTCTGTCCGTCTGTCTGACTCTGTCTGTCTGTCTGACTCTGTCCGTCTGTCTGACTCTGTCTGTCTGTCTGTCCGTCTGTCCGTCTGTCTGACTGTCTATCTGTCTGTCTGTCTGTCTGTCCGTCTCTGTCCGTCTCTGTCTGTCCGTCTGTCTGACTCTGTCTGTCTGTCTGACTCTGTCTGTCTGTCTGACTCTGTCCGTCTGTCTGTCCGTCTCTGTCCATCTGTCTGACTCTGTCCGTCTGTCCGTCTCTGTCCGTCTCTGTCTGTCCGTCTGTCTGACTCTGTCTGTCTGTCCGTCTCTGTCTGTCCGTCTGTCTGACTCTGTCTGTCTGTCTGACTCTGTCCGTCTGTCTGACTCTGTCTGTCTGTCTGACTCTGTCCGTCTGTCTGACTCTGTCCGTCTGTCTGACTCTGTCCGTCTGTCCGTCTCTGTCTGTCCGTCTGTCTGACTCTGTCTGTCTGTCTGACTCTGTCTGTCTGTCTGACTCTGTCCATCTGTCCGTCTCTGTCCGTCTCTGTCTGTCCGTCTGTCTGACTCTGTCTGTCTGTCTGACTCTGTCCGTCTGTCCGTCTCTGTCTGTCCGTCTGTCTGACTCTGTCCGTCTGTCTGACTCTGTCCGTCTCTGTCTGTCCGTCTGTCTGACTCTGTCTGTCTGTCTGACTCTGTCCGTCTGTCCGTCTCTGTCCGTCTCTGTCTGTCCGTCTGTCTGACTCTGTCCGTCTCTGTCCGTCTCTGTCCGTCCGTCTGTCTGACTCTGTCCGTCTCTGTCCGTCTCTGTCCGTCCGTCTGTCTGACTCTGTCCGTCTGTCCGTCTCTGTCCGTCTCTGTCTGTCCGTCTGTCTGACTCTGTCTGTCTGTCTGACTCTGTCTGTCTGTCCGTCTCTGTCTGTCCGTCTGTCTGACTCTGTCTGTCTGTCTGACTCTGTCTGTCTGTCCGTCTGTCTGTCCGTCTCTGTCCGTCTCTGTCTGTCCGTCTGTCTGACTCTGTGTCTCACCGCCCAGTGGACCATTGCAGGTCATCCAGTCACAAGCGCTATAACAGGAAATGAAACCTCTGCGGCCTCTTAAGATTCGGTGTCATGGCCACACATCACACAAACAACACTTTCACCCAGAACATGTTTAGCCCTGGGTGGGGCTACAGGGGACAAGTTAGTCCCGATTTAGCTCTACTGCTGTACTGTACTGTTGACTTTAAAAGGAACAGTGTTTGGCATTCAGGGGGATGTATTGTTAGAAATGGAATATAATAGCAATACGTATGTTTTCACCTGAAGATAAGAATCGTTGGCTTTAAGTTACCTTAGAATAAGACGCTTATCTCTACATAGGGAAACAAGTCAGGGTCCTCTTCTCAGGGTCACCTCCATGTGTGTAGGAACCATAATCAAATTCAGTGGTAGCAAAAGAGCTAATAGGCTACGAGTCATCAAAACAGGAAGATAAAACACACACAAATGGTATTCGACATTAGTGCGAATAGACACCAGAGAACTTCACTGTGTTCCTCCGACAAGCAGCAGCTTCACAACTCCACAAGGTCACAGGGATCAGCTGTTTTTAGATCAGTGTCAACATCCTCTTTGGGAGAGGATGAAACAGTGCTGATGGGAAATGTAGTTCAAGCCAGTCACATTTGCATACAGCAATGTCTAAAAGTAGCCCGCACTTAGCGCCTTTAACATTCCCCAAATACACAAAAATGATATAAAAAATAATAAATATCAAATTATGACAATACTATGTGCGATAACACATATACAGACGGGGCACAGTTCTTTGTAAGATCATAAACATAGCACAAAAAGTAAGGACATTTGTGTTTGGCAGAGAAGATTTGAACAAATGCATGTTCCTTATGAATGTGGCGCCAACTAAACAGGCTTTCCAACGAAAGAAATAACACAAATCTCCTTACTTTTTGTGCTAAGTTCATATGAATACACTTTAAAACTTTGGAAGGAATGGAACCCTGCTGTGACACGCTCACCTCCCTTCAGTCTGTCATACCTCATCACACCATAGATACATCACTCCATCACAACTCCATCAATCAACAGTCTACATATGGAGCCTATAGGAGCTCAGGACGAGAGTGATGAACACACACTACTGTTGAAACGCAGTGTGTGGTCAATGGGTACATTTGTTATTTCAGAATCACAATCATTGTTATTTGAGTTGGTTGATAGAAGCATGCGTATGGAAGCCCAGAGGAAGAAAAGTAACTGCTGATCTAAGTTGGTGATTCTTAGTTGTTTCTCTCATTTGTTTACGACTTAACAGGTGAAGAAGGTGTTTGTCAGGATAATCTTTCTAAGTTTTATTTGTATTTGGCAGGTCTTTTGTTGTCAGGATTAAGCGTTTATTGTTGTAATACTCGTTTCCGCCACAAGGGGCTGAAGTGCAGCACTACTCTTCTAAATAGGACAACACGATTCATGTTGTATTCAGGGGAATTTGAATTCATACAACTTGCTAACACACACATGATGTGAGTATATGGAGAAATTAAAATGCTATCTAGAACATGGTGTGACGTCACACTTCAGCCTCTTGTGGCCAAAATGAGTATTACAACAACAAGCACTTAAAAATAACCCTACAAATATTCACATGCCACAACCTGTTCCACAGATGAAAAGGTAGAAAGATCATCCACAACTAGAAAATGAATCAGCAGCATTTGTATTTCCTCCTCACTTCCTCTCAGGGCTTCTGTATCTGATTCATTCATAAATATAAAGCACTGAACGACCCCTTCAAGCTGTTGTGGCAGCACATTCATAACTTTTGAACAATATGGAATATCAAGTCATTCATATTTTAGTGTGTTCAACTGCTTCTTGATGTGACGTCAGTCTAATGGAAACGTTTGTGATTATGTTTAAAGGGGTTGTCAGTGAGCCTTTAATATTGCATGCAAAAGATTCTGGTCTCTCAGACCGACATACAAGCACGCACACACCTGGCCTCTCTCTCTCTCTCTCTCTCTCTCTCTCTCTCTCACACACACACACACTCTCACGTGGAAAGCTTTGCTCTCCTACCAGATCGACACTTGATGATCTCTCCAAACTCGTCCTCCACCGGCTCGTCGCAGTAGTCCTCGGGGCGCACACCCTCCGCCATCGATAACAGGGCACCGGGTGTAAAAAAGTTGTGTAATGGGGGGGGGAGGGTGGAAAGAACGGACAAGTTGAATCGACCAGAAGGGGGAAAGGACACCCAAAGTACAAATCCAGAACAAACAGCCAAAAGGTGGAGCGCAAAAGGGTGAGACGAGAAGCGAGCTCCGGGTGAAGACGAGGAGGACGAAGACAGGGGGATGACCGGCCGGTCTGTCGGACAGGGAGAGAGGGATCGGAGCAGGTGTGTATGAGGGGAGGGGGGGGGGGGGGGGCATTCCCACCTCTAAATAGAAGGATGCCAGGAGGTGGTCTCTGCGGGCCCCCAGTCCGGTTTGGCGGACGCCATGCGTAAAACCCGACACCAAGCGGACGCATCGGTGTTTATTTCCGCACTGGGACGATGAGTTAAGCGCTACAACGTGAGTCAACCAGTTTGACCTCCGGTGGGTGGTGGTCGCGTGACAGGCCACAACCAAAGTGTCGTTTTTCCTCCAGGCATCACAATTCCTCCCACAACACACATGAGTTTAGTGGGTCACTTTGATGCTCGTGGATTTGGGTCACAGAGTTTTGAGCAACACGGAAAGCTGGAAGAACTCCATGGTAAAATAGAAACTGACATTTTGATACACACGTACTATTATTAGATCTGCTGATTAACTGATATAGCCACTTTGGATTCCCTGGCTGTTCAGAAAGAAGGGCTTGGTTTACTGTAATGGCTCCATTACGCACGACGCGCTGCGCATTTATGAGCCTGCTATTATTAGATGTGAGGTTGTGATGGAACCAGGCGCGGCTCTGGGAACAGACTCCCAGCTACCCTCCAAGTGTTCCAAAAACAGAAACCTCGCCACTGACTGGCATCCCAAGCAGCCGACGGTCTGGAGCTGCTGTCTGGACAGGGACAAGGGGTGCGCTGCTGGGGCAGGGGGGGGGGTGGAGAAAACGTATGTAGTTCAGCTGCTCCACTTGGCAATGTTAAGGTAAACTCACAGTAACACTGGTAGTTTTGTTGACATTGGCTTTACTTTCTCATTCTTTTGGAAATTCAACCTTTTTTCATATAAGTTTTAAGCCTGTTGCACCTGGAACCACGCCCGACAGTGACGTCACGGAGTACACACGTCACTGCAGCAGGGTGAGAAGTTAAACCACAGGAGTTCAGGGGAAATAAACTCATATTCAGGGGCGTTTAATCCTCTTGAGAATAACAGCGCTTCTACCCTGTCACTGGAGCGTAACAGGTTAAGAACATGTTACTAGAGATAACCCGACTAGCCTGCTAACAAAATGCAACATAAGCAAAATCCAAACACCTTTTATAATTTAAGACAGTTGTATTTGACACAAACATCAGAAATCAAATCAAAAGCGTATGTTTCATAATCAAATACCTTCTTAAACAAAAGATGTACATTAAATCAAAAGAAACATAATTACTGAGTCCAGATATGAAAACAAATGTCCATTGAGTAATTCAAATGAAATGAGGACTCCAGATAAATGTGGTGAGTTTGGCTCTGGGTGGTCGTGGCGGAGTGTGGACAGCAGGGGGCAGTCTGCGCTCAGGATAGAGTACAGTAGGAGCCTCTACTGTAAACTGGGCTGTAGTGGATTCTACAAATATATCAATAGAGCAAGAGGATGGAAATGGTCCAGTGTGGTGTTATTGTCTAATCCTCCACTGATTGTGTGTTTGATGCTGAACGACACAGAGTGTGGCAGACGTTAGGTCACTGACCTGCTCCTCAACAGACCTCCGACTCTCCTGAAGCAGAGAAACCATGTTCATCCACCGTGCTATCAAATGAAAACGTACTCTACTCAGTAGTAATACACAACTCTCCACACGAGAAGCAACACAAAGTATAAGAATGATATCTTCTGTAATAATCAAGCTGTCATATTTAGAAAGTGCACAGAGAACGTGTCTTACCAACAGAACAAATTACAATAATAATAATAAATAATAATGAATGAAGTAAAATGAAAAGTAAAATAATAATGAATACATACATGAATAAATAAAATACATTATTTTAAAGAGGGATCAATGAACCATCTGTAAAAGGTGTTGAACCTGCTTTTTCTTGTGAATTTGTGAGACAGAACTTTTCAGAGGCAATTTGTGACTTTTAAGCCAGTCAGCAGTCAAAAAACACAATTATTTGTTGCATCTCATTGACATGTGACAGATTAATATGTTATGTCCCGTTGTGCTGTGGACACAGACTCCAGGGAAGCATTAACACCGACTGTTGTGTAACTCTGCGAGCTCCTTTTCTCTTGCAGAGGTCAATCAGACTCCACTCCACTTCACTCAGCACCTCTTGAGCTCTTCTTGTCACTCACAGACCTGCTCAGCCAGCAATACAAATAAAAACAGGCTAAATGTTGAAACTCTGTTTCTCTGAGCTTTCCTAGCTCTTACCTTGTGAAGTGGTGTACAGCTGTAAACGGGACAAGCTTTGGTATCGTTCTGGTGTCCTTTGGAGTCCGTGTAGTATCAACCAATCACGTTGCAGCGGGCTTTGGTTGCATGCAGGCAAATAATCCATGTGGAGAGCAAACGAGACGGGATCAGCTGACAAGGATTCAGCTTTTTACTTTCAATATTCATCTGCATTCATATGTCGATGTCTGTTCGGTCATCCGCTCAATTCTCGCGTCTGAAGTTGCTGATCAGATTGTAAACAATGAGGACTGCCCGGTCCTGGCCCACATATCCGTCTGCTACACCAGAACCCCGGAGAGACTGGCCGCTGCCCCGTGATCAGACCGATAGCCCATGGGTTCCAAGACTGGTAATCCACAGCATCACCAAGTGTGTTTCCATTCACAACAGAACAGAGAGTCCTTCATTATGCTCCAAATTCTCCAGTTTGACAAAATGAAGGACTTTGTTTATTCACAGAATATACAAAGCAGGTAGTGGAGATTTCCACCTGAGCGGTACCAAGCGTCCGACTGGTGACAACAGCTGTGAAGTCTTCTTCTACGGATCGGAGTGGTTCTGTAGCTGGAGTTACAGCGAACAATGCAATCATTAGGTTCCAATCATTTCCCAGTAACCTTTGACAATGATCGAAAGATTTCCCCCCAAGTACGACTGTAAGCATCCGCCTGGTTGCTTTCACATTATCAATTTGTGCACAAAAAAAGTGAAATATTGCAAGTTACAAATGATTTTTATACTTACATCATCTCACTTCTTCTGCAATGCTTTAATGGAGACTTAGCGCTCCGCACCTTATGCTCACTTAACACTACGTGCTTCGATTCATTTGGATGGAAACCTGACTGAGTGGTTACAGGTACACACACATCCATAACATCTTGTGTTAAGTTGCTCTTCTGTGATGAATGGTATTTAAGGGTAGCGGTAGCAGCGTTAGCATACAGCCTATGTTCATAAGAGTAGGTTGTATACTGGATTATGTAGTGATGTTTCTGTTGTTAAAGGAGAAACAAGATCTGTCCTGAAATAAGAACGAGTTTTGTAGAAAAAGTTAACTGTTAACGTAAACGTAAGTTAACAACTAGGTCGACGAAGACAGACTGTAAACTGGGAAAGTGTGGTTTGCGTTTCAGCCGAACAAGATTGTGTCATCAGCATAACGGACATTGAACTAAAAGCACACATACAGCATTTACACCTGAAAATGTATCAATGACATTACCAGAAAGAATGTTATAGATACCGAGCAGAACAGCGTGACCTCGATATATTATAGTTAGTCCCCTGGGTGTACTTGATTCATTCTACCTTAGTGGTGGCTCAGGATGCTCTATTTGACAGCTTTAACTCAGCATACCAGGAAACTAGCGTGCATTATTGTAGTGTTTCTTTAGACAACGTCTCTGGCTGTGTAAGATAACACTGGAAGTGATCATTTCAGACAAAAGACAGAGTATGTGACAAGGAAATGAGACGGAGACGTTCTGTTCAGTGCTTTAATGTGCCAACGTACAAAGAGATAAATGCTGATTACTGACATCTCTACAATGGCATCTAAAACATGCCAACACACACACACACACACACACTCTCTCTCTGTCACACACACATTCATACACACTTCCTAAATCCCTATGCACATCATTAGACAGTGTTTCTCTCCAGTCTACTGGGAGATGATGCATAAAACAGAGCTGTCTCTGTTTACAAGCCTCTAATTTTCATCAGTAAATTAATAACCATAACTAGGAGTCAGAGCTAAAACATACAAGGAACCAGCACGGGTCAGACTCCCTGGGGCCACAGATAACAGGTAGATACCGTATTAAAGGGTTAACGTGTGTGGTTCCCAATAGAAATGACACCGAGAGGCCTCAACACAAAGAATCTGATTTACCCAGAAGCACATTGAAGTGCTTCATTCAAAATCAAAGCATGTAGGTCATTTCTGAAACTGGGCGCAAACATATTTGCATTGTCGTTTAGAAATCCCATAATTACAACTGACACGACATTGATTCTAATTAAGAAACCAAAACACGTCGCAACTTTAAGTGCATCTGCTGGTTCCTGAAGGCACCAGCTGGGAGAAGTCGTCTCTTTGAATCTTGGATGAAAGATTCATAATAACAGCAGCTACAGGTGTAGATCTTTGATGTGTGAGGAGATTTATCTCCTTTTAGAGGGTTCATGTGTCTGGCAGGTCAATTCAGAACGACCACGCTCTAAATCAGTGTTTTCAGTATTTCAAATATCAGTTCCTGAGTTGCTGCTGACAAAAAAAACACATACAAACTCATTTTAGATTTTGAAAGTATTATTTAGTCATCCCCTTAATAATAAAACATTCCATAATAACAATACTTTAGGAAGCAAAAGAGCGGCTGGCGGTACCACGGTTTGCACTCATCTTACCGTAGTTTCACAAGCGTGTCGGGGAACTACGGTGGCCTTCAGGGAACATAAAAACGCAGAAGGCTCTCTATAGAGCCAGCGAATACGTTTACATGCACCAAATATTTAGCTTTTTGCCCTTATTCCGTAAAAAAAGACAACATTCCTAATAAGTTGGCTAATGAAGATTAGCCAGGGAGTCCTTCATTACGTTTAAAAGTAGGCGTGTTTCTGCTGCAGACCAGAAACGTGGGCTTTTCTTTTGGGCGTGCATCTCTACTTCAGTTGGTTTGTGTTCAACGCACAGAGCTGGTCCTAAAAGAGGAAAGAGGCTATTGAGACTCATATTACCAAGGCTCCGCCATATCCCACATGTCCATTCGGAATAAGGCCTAATTCAGAATATCCAAACGGAATATGATGTTTACAGATTCGGAACACTAGTGGAATATGAGTGTGCATGTAAACGTAGTCAGTTGCAGGCTACTGTAGAATCCTTGAGGTGCAACATGGTGGACTCCGTGAAGAGGACCTGCTTACTATGAAGGGCTCATTCTAAGCTAACCAAAGCACAATGCTACCCACTGTACCTTTAATACATCTGGGGATATTAGAAACGGTTCCTGTAAGTTTGAACCCTACGGCTCCTCTACACCAGCAAAGCACAGAGACGTTTCTAGTAAAAACACCCTCACTAAGCTGTGACCACAGTACTAAATGCACTGGTGATGATCTCTATTACAGTCCTTCGTCATTGTGTCAGGACTTTTGTTTCACTCTGGCCACGGAGCAACAACAGCACCGAGTCAGGTGACACAAAGTGCTTCATCCACGACCCGACTGAAAACCCGGTGACGCAACAAAGCTAAACAGTGATTAACCGGAGCCCCGCTACTGAACCGGTGAAGCTGTGACATCTTTCAAACCGATAAATTACTGAAGAGCGGGGTCACATGCTGAGTCAGCCGCTGACCCATGAAGCTGGTATGGCTAATGGAATAATGGGTGTAACAGTGAGCACTGTTTCTGGTTTCACTCAGGACATCCAGTCACTCAAATCTGTATAAAAGCATTGAAGTTCCCCTCAGAAAACCTTTCATACAACATCCACCAGCTCAATACTACTGAGTAGGATATATACTGTGAATGTACAGCATGAGGGTGATGTCTGACGAGGCCTGTAAAGTGAGATGAAGTGACTTTAATCCGCACCACATCTTGATTTATTCTCTAGTGACACTTTACATTACAGCCTACAAGTGACAGTGTAAATATGTTGTACATGCATGGTACCAATGACCATTTTAACACACAACTCCTTTATATGTAAGTACATAGGTACACACATTTTCTCGAGTTTAGCCTGAAACAACAATTTATTTTTACCATATTAAAAGAATAGCCGGACATTTTGGGAAATACTTTCTTTTTTCTTTCTTGCCCAGAAGTAGATGACAAAATCAATACCACTCTCATGTGTTCACACTAAATATGAAGCTATGTCAGGTGGTTAGCTTAGCTTAGCATAAAGACTGTACGGATTAAACAATCAAACATAAGTAGTCGGCTTCAGAGGTGCCGGTAGGTAGACTTTGTAATTCACGCTTCTTCCCCTGTTTCCAATCTTCATGCTAAGCTAACATAAGCTAAGCTAACCAGCTGATGGCTTCATAGTATATCAGTATTGTTTCTCATTTTGACCAATGTTCCCCGCTTTATTACCCAGCAACACTATTACTGTACCCTGTTCTTGTTAAATAGGTACTCAGTCATAAGCTGGACCCTTCATTTCCTAACCTCTTGTCTTATTTTCTTGTACATTAGGATGTTTATTGTCATTGTAAAAACATACTATGTTACATAGTTACCCTGCTATAGGTACCCCTTGTATTGTATGCACACCCTATGTATATTACATATATATTACATTCTACTGTAATTTGCTGGCTGTAATCTAATGCGTGACCGAATCTTCTGCTCGTTGCATCAGGTCTCAAGACGCTGCCTGTATCTCCGAAATCTCACCATATAATAAGACAATAATACTGATATTTGACAACTTGGGTGATCTTTTAATCTGCCAACAGATGCTTTTCAGGCTGATCCCTGACATTCCCTGTAGACCAGGAGCCAGCAGTCTGGTGTTAATGAAAGGAGGCCCTGAACTCATCGGTGGATCCGCTGATCTAGTGAACGCATTGATTCCTCGTACCTGGAGTTAGCCGATCGTCATCCTGGTACAACGAGTCCTTCTTTAGATTATTTAACCTTTTCTACCAACGCAGGTTATGCACATTTCTGACAACACAGTTAGGGCAATGAGAGGAAGATCTGTGGACAGTACTCAGGGTTAAATACAATATATATATATTTATATTTATACATCCTCTTCTGCATGTTTCGGGGGGTATAACTATATCTTAATTTCAACTGAATGTCAATCAAAGATCATGTTTGGCATATTGATGCTCACGATTCTTGTTTTCTACACTATCAATCATCAGGTATCTTCATAAATGAAAGATGTGATTTTAAGTAACGTTAAAACAACACGTTCCAACTCCCAACTCGTCAAACACGGCCGCTCGGTCAGCGGCCCTACGCTCAGCTTTGTGTGTTTCAGATTCCCCTTCATTACATGCATACCGTTTCTTTTCAAAATAAACTTCCACCGTAGGTTCACCTGGTGTCTACATGACCTACGGGGTTTCTAATGAAGTCAGAGCCCTCCACAGGTGTTCCTGTGGTTTGAGTCCATAATCATTACTGTGCTCCGACTTCCTTCAACTATTGATATGTAAACATGCTCACTGGAGGCCGTATGTGTCTGTGGGTGCGTATAGCAGACACTCCTATCGACAGACGGGGGAGGAAGGATGCTCCGAGCGTCACCGCGTGCAGAAGCTCAGCTCATTGGGAATCGAACGCTGCGGACCCTTCGGAGGCAGCCGAGCGCGGCCTCGCCTCGCGCCTCACGACCGCGGCTAATCGATCACGACAGCTGCATGTGCACACCCCGTGGGTTGCCACGGTAACAGACAAAGTGGGTCGATAATGGAATATTGAGCGGAGTGTCTGTATTTTATTCCCCCCCCCCCCCTCACCTGACGCCTCCCCCCCATGAGGAATCTAACTGTCTTATGAAAAGTTATGAAGCGTGGTGTCTGATCCTCTTCCAGCTCCAGAGGAAACACTCCTAACTAAGCACTGATAGTGATGCACGGATGGAGAGTCTGGGGGGGTTGGATTTCGGATTTTTTGACGGCCAGCGGTAGGATTTGATGTTGACGGGTGGCGATGCAACGAGCCTTTGCATGTGCATGAATGCGTGAACGAACGGCAAAAGCCTACCGGTCTCACGCTCCCGTCTCCCAAGTAACAATAAATTGGGTTGCTACAAGTGACTTGCAGTTTAGTCCGGGGGGGGAAGCAAGAACGGAGGTGGGATCGTCACCATTAACCTCCATCCTTTTGTTACTGAAGGCTTGTCAGTCCTTCCCACCCACCCTCGACCCCCTCCCCAGGACCGACCTGGTGATGTTAGGGCTATGAATTAAATACGTAGCCTAAGCGCTCTGTTGAATGAGAAAAATAAATCCCCCCCAAAGCAGCATCGAGCCCTAGAACTTCACCCTGGGAGGAAGCGTGTGGCGATACATTTATTTGCTCAGATACGGGGTATAGTATTCCTTACAGTTCTTGGGAATAGAGCCGTTGAAGAAAAGAAAAGAAAAGTCTTGAATAGCTCCCTCAGGCTTCTAACTAGAGCTAGTAATACTCCTCGTAGTTCTTGGGGTTGAGGCAGTAGAGGATCCCTCCGCCAAAGGAGAAGATGGTCCCGCCCCAGGCCAGGCCGTAGCCCCAGTTGAACTCGTGGTAGATCCTCAGGTTGATGCTCTCGATGAACTTGATGGGGTAGAGGACCAAGCTGCAGGCCTGCAGGACAACTGGAGGAGACGTGCAGACGGTAAGTCCAAGGCAAGGTACCATGTGTTAAAGGGGACATATCATGCTCATTTATACTGGAACATTATTGTTCTCATACTGTCTGCCTGGATATAAATGCAGACAGAATGAACCTTTAAATATCTATGTACTGTGTAATTTAGCAATTCAAACGTCTGTAGGATTAAACAAATATGTGAGTCAACATGGAAGATGTTTGTCCTCAGTTATTGAATCAAAGGGATGTTCTGAACAAACGTTCTCTCATGTAAAGCAAGTCTTTAGAAGAGGACAGAGGGTGAACCGGGGGAGAGAAAGAGAGGTGGACTTAAGGAAACAGGACAAGTTAAGGGAGGGATGAAGGGGGGGCAGAGAGGTAGATGTTTAAAAAGGGAGGGCGGAGATGGATGGCAGTGGAACAAAGGAGAGCACATCAATGGTTATTTCTTCAAAGAGAATTCATCTCGTGGGAACATAAATGAGCTCTGGCAAAGAAAACAACAACACGGAATGCATAATCTCCAAAAAACACGCAAATATGAACACAGACGGTGTGAAAACAGCTTTAAAGAAGGTATTGGTGATCTATCGCTCACCGAGGAGTCTCTTTATAGTCCTCCGTGCTCGGCTTTAAGATATCACAGAGAGGCTTTTTGACAGCTCTGTTTTCTGTGATTGTTTGTATGTTGAAATCTTTGACATACATTCGTGTTTTTGTGCAGGTTTACTGGTGAGATGCCACTGCAGTAATAGCAGGGAGTCCTATTCATTTCCTGCAGAGACAACGTAAGGTGACATGGCACCGGAGCCCTGCCGAGGGTCAGATGGACACCAAACTCTTCATCAGCACACAAGATGATTATTGGTTCTTTGATAAAAAGTCAAAGGTGCAACAAAGCATTTTGAATCTGCCACAGCTCCGATTCATAAGTATCTTCAGCCATCTGCCATGCATATACATGATTCATCAAAAACCAAACAGAAATCATTTAAACTTAGTCTATTGTTACATTACCCAAGAGACTTCTGTGTTTCTAAGCCAAAGACAGCGAGGTCATCGACTCCATCAAATGCAAACCCCCACCCGGCAGTTGGCCAGAGCAGTGACGTAGGTTACCACAGCAAGCTAGTCAATAAGGTTAAGAATAGTAGAACGCTAGCACTAGCCGAGTCAACGTTAGCTGTGCTAAGAAATAACTGAAAGAGGAAGTTCAGCATTGCTGAGCTTCCTGTCTGCTTCTCAAAGCTGGGAGCATGTCGACCACCATCTAAGTTACTGTTACACTCTGACTCTGGATATGGATTCATGTATGTAGCAACGTCCATATGAAGAAACCTCCGTCAGCTCACATGGTAAAACATTTTTAGAAAACGTACTTCAACCAAGATTTAAATGTTCGGATTTGAACAAATCAAACTTCAGACTGATACAAAAACGTGCTTACAGTGAATCTATATTTCTGTGACCTGTGGCTCTTCTCACATTGTCTTTAAGCTGGTAATGGCTTCTAAATCACCACAGCATACAAAATGATTGTATGAATGAGCAGTCAAATGTCAATCCAACAGTAATAAGGAGGTTTAATTCCAATCCGTTTCAAGTCTCATGACCATGAGTCCATGAGGAATCACATGTAATATGTAAATCTACACGCTCCTCTTCAGTGCTGTATGATTCAGAAGGCAACACATCCAGCTTTGCAAAATGAAACCTTTCACGCCTAAAAGAAATAAATTCTCCAATTATTCCGGGAGGTTGGAAATGGAGGGAATGTGGAAACTTGACGGTTGTCCAACTTGAGATTTGGGGCTGACTGGGGAAATGAAAGGGACAGGCGTGACCCTGCAGGGTTAGGGTTAGAGAATGTGTGAGAGAATGTGTGTGTGTGCCTATTTAATGAGGAAGTAAGGATTATCATTTAAATGCATGTCACTTTCCAATGTGATTACCCGGCAACCTTCCAGTTACCTTGTCTAAATTGCCTAATTAAGTGTGTGTGTGTCATTAGGTGTGTGTGTTTTTAGCGCATAATGAACGTGTGGCCCTCGACCCAGGACTGTGTGTGCGCTGACCTGCGGCGAAGAGCATGAAGGCGACGGGTGCGTAGAATCGCCGTCTTGTTCCGATGCACACGGCAACCAGAGCGACCAGGAATGACATCAGCACCAGGGCTCCTCCCCCTAGCAACAGGGCCAGCGTTGCAACCTGCCAGTCTGGAAAGGAAGGCGGTACGGGGGGGGGGGGGGGGGGGGGGGGGGAGGAAGTGATAAAAGTGAGTGAGCACGAGGAGGCAACGTGCATGCAACATGTCGCATAAAAAACAATCACATTTACAGAACAGTGATGATTAAATGCACAAGACCTGGAGGGTGGTCTGGAGAAACGTATTGTTGTATTTGACATTTTATATCATCAAGTAGGTTAATTAAAGGGAGAACGAAGAAAGAAAGGGATGGGAAGTGGAAGGAAAGACAGGAGAAGCAAGGGGGACAGAAGGAAAGCAGGAAAGACACAATAAGGAAAGAAAGGTGGTGAAATTAAGAGTGAAAGAAAAAGAAGGAAGTGAGGAGTAGATGGGGGAGTAAAGGAAGGAAGGGTGTGGTGAATCAAAGGAAAGAAGTGAGGCAAGGTGACAGGAGGAGAAAGATGAAGGACAGAAAGGACAGACAAAGAGAAAGAGAGGAAGGGAATGGGATGAAAAGAGTAGGGATGAAAAGCAATGTAAAGAAAAACAAAAAGGAACAAAGAAAGGGGATGATGGAAAGAAAGGAAAGAGGGAATGGGGAGGAAAAGTGATGCAATTAGAGAGAGTAAAGGAGCAAGGAGGAAAGAAAGGGGATATGAAGAAGGAAGCAAGGGGGGATGGGGTAAGGAAAGAATCCTGGAAGGATCAAACAAACATAACAGAGGAGATACGAGTGGAGAGGCACCAACGACGAAGAGGAGGCGGCGTGAAAACAAATGGCAAAAGGAGGCAAAAGGATGGGGGAAGAGGAGGTGGTGGTGAAGTTAAAGGGGAGGGAGGGGGGGGAAGAGGAGGTGGTGGTGAAGTTAAAGGGGAGGGAGGGGGGGGAAGAGGAGGTGGTGTGAAGTAAAGGAGGGAGGGGGGGGAGAGGAGGTGTGTGTGTAAAGGTAGGAGGGAGGGGGGGAAGAGGAGGTGGTTGGTGAAGTTAAAGGAGAGGGTAGAGGGGGGGAAGAGGAGGTGGTGGTGAAGTTAAAGGGGGAGGGGAGGCGGGGTAGGGAAGAGGAGGTGGGAGGGGGTGGTGAAGTTAAAGGGAGGAGGGGGGGAGGAGGTGGAGGTGGTGGTGAAGTTAAAGGGAGGGAGGGGGGGAAGGAGAGGTGGTGGTGAAGTTAAAGGGAGGGAGGGGGGGGAAGAGGAGGTGGTGGTGAAGTTAAAGGGAGGGAGGGGGGGAAGAGGAGGTGGGGTGAAAGTTAAAGGGAGGGAGGGGGGGAAGGAGGAGGTGGTGGTGAAGTTAAAGGGGAGGGAGGGGGGGAGGAGGAGGTGTAGGAGGATGTGATGGGGGCCGGGGACAAGAGTGAAATTAATAGAAGAGAAGAGAGATAGGAAGAGAGAGTAGTGAGAGAGAGAGAGAGAGGAGAGAGAGAGAAAGAGAGAGAGAGTAGAAGGAGAGAGAGAGAGGAGAGAGAGAAGAGAGAGAGAGAGAGAGGAGAGATTGGACGAGAGAGTGAGGAGAGAGAGAGAGAGAGAGAGAAGAGAGGAGGAGAGAGAGAGAGAGAGAAGTAGAGAGAGAGAGTGAGAGAGAGAGAGAGAGAGAGAGAGAGAGAGAGAGAGAGAGAGACGAGAGAGAGATGAGAGGAGAGAGAGAGAGAGAGAAGAGAGAGAGAGAGAGAGAGAGAGAGCACTTAGTATATCTGAGGCTGACAAAAAAGCCCTCCACTAAAAAGCTTTACTGGCATGTTATCAAGAATCTGTCCGCATTTATATATAGGGAGCACTGAAGTAGACCACACACACACACACACACACACACACACACACACACACACACACACACACACACACACACACACCACACACACACTGATATATGCTCACATACGTAAAGCCACACCTGAAAGGTTTGGGGGTACCATTTTTATGTCACACTCAGACGGAGTTGTCTTAAAGCTGCATTCTCTCTAGTGTCCACCAGGGGGCGACTCCTCTGGTCCTATAGAAGTCTTATGAGAAAATGACTCTACTTCTCTCTTGATTTATTCCCTCAGTAAACATTGTAAACATGAGTTTTATGGTCTCAATCTCTAGTTTCAAAGTCTTCTTCAATACAGCATGATGTTCATTTAGTACATTGATGGTCCATTTAGAGTCAAAACAGACCATAAAGCAGGGGGTCTGCTTTAGGGCGGGGCTACACAAGTGATTGACAGGTCTCTGATAGATAAATAAACATTGTGTGTCTGTTCTTATTCATATGTGATCATTCCTAGATTTCTTATCTTTTCTCTTCTCTACAATGATTGCAAACTATTTTTTTTTCAAGTTCACACATGTAACAATCTTCATAGCTTATCTCGAATATTTAGATTCATTATGATCAATTTATTGTGTGAGTATTTTTATCGCGTTCCGCCAATGAAAGTCTTACATCGCCCCGGTGTGCCAGCGTGGATTTGATAAACTGAGACATTTTGTATTGCTGGTTGTTACTTGGTGTTTAGGGGGCTTGATACACACACACACACACACACACACAACACACACACACACACACAACAACTCATCATCCTAATCCATTTGTGCTCAGAGGGAGAAAAGAGATTTGACCATTTCTTCTAACCTTTTCTTCCCCCCTGTCCGCCTTCCCACTGTGATCAAGATGGGGATGCTGACAAATTGGTCTGGCTCGTGTGTAAGCTGCTATATAACCTATTTCTGTATTAACACAGCTGAACTTGAAGCGCGATATTGCAGAATATATAAAGAAATAAAATAATCTGTGCTCCTTGAGGACATACAGTAGCTCCTAAAAGGCAAACTTCAAACTGAAAGCTCTGGATAAAAACATCAATGAACCGTCTGACGCAGAAAGCTGTCAGTAGATGCAGAGCTAATGCACAGTAGTTGGCATCAACGGTATACTGCAGGGCTGTTGAAGTGGAATGTAGTTAGTGTTTTTACAGCTAGCTATTAGGCTGTGTATATACGGGTGATGCCTAAATGGTACTGCTCTAGCCTGGGTTAAAAAGAAAAAGCTTATGAAAGATGGATGGTGGAGGTGAGAGATAAAAGAAAATGAGAGATTTAGAGGCAGAGGGAGGGAAAGGAGACGGAGATAGGAGTGGTGAAAGATGAAATGCAGAGGTGGATGGTGGGAGGCAGAGAGGGAGGGAGGAAATGAAAGAGTGAAAGAGGGGGGGTAGTGGGAAGTTAAAGAAAGAATAGAGAGCAGAAAGGAGAGAGGAGAGAAAAAAAGCATCTTATACTATGAAAAGTCTCAATCTTGAATGATGCCTGCTGATTAGATCTGGACAAACATGGTTTCACTTTTATTAAAATGTCTCCTTGCAACAAGATATTCCTCTAGTTTCTATTTTCCAGCCTTTGACTCTGCATCCTGTTTGCTTCATGTTTTATAGGTAAAAGCCCTTCAGGCTAAAATTCTGGTTTTCCCCCTTGAAGTCGGCTCAACAAAAAGCAACTACAATCCTGTGGCCCCCCCCTGAGAGTTTGCTCTGTATAAGCAATGCAACAAGGACAGGTGTATGGGGAGGTGGAGGGTTTAAATAAAAGGGTCTCAGGAGGCTCAGGGTGGTTCGTGGTCCATTCATATTTAACTTGTACATTCCCCCTTATAAGTGCCGAGCTGCTTCCCTCTGTGGAAGCGGCCAATCAAATGGCAGCCGGTGAAAGCGAAAGGCATCAAATAACCAATCAAAACTAATGTCAGCAACATGGTTCAGTAGGAACACACAACAGATATAATCTGTGTTTATATTATACTATAAAAATGTGTATGTTTGGGGGGGGGGGCATGTCAAACTTGCAGTGTCTTTTCAAAATAATAAAACCTCCATGTTCACAGGGAAACATACAGATTAGCATACATTGTCCTTTCAAAATAAACTTCCAATG
>JAVDOI010000132.1:161308-198808 GCA_032191485.1 Leptoclinus maculatus
GAATCCTGGAAGGATCAAACAAACATAACAGAGGAGATACGAGTGGAGAGGCACCAACGACGAAGAGGAGGTGGTGGTGAAGTTAAAGGGAGGGAGGGGGGGAAGAGGAGGTGGTGGTGAAGTTAAAGGGAGGGAGGGGGGGAAGAGGAGGTGGTGGTGAAGTTAAAGGGAGGGAGGGGGGGAAGAGGAGGTGGTGGTGAAGTTAAAGGGAGGGAGGGGGGGAAGAGGAGGTGGTGGTGAAGTTAAAGGGAGGGAGGGGGGGAAGAGGAGGTGGTGGTGAAGTTAAAGGGAGGGAGGGGGGGAGGAGGAGGTTAGGAGGATGTGATGGGGCCGGGGACAGAGTGAAAGTAATGAAGAGAGAGAGAGAGAGAGAGAGAGAGAGAGAGAGAGAGAGAGAGAGAGAGAGAGAGAGAGAGAGAGAGAGAGAGAGAGAGAGAGAGAGAGAGAGAGAGAGAGAGAGAGAGAGAGAGAGAGAGAGAGAGAGAGAGAGAGAGAGAGAGAGCACTTAGTATATCTGAGCTGACAAAAAGCCTCCACTAAAAAGCTTTACTGGCATGTTATCAAGAATCTGTCCGCATTTATATATAGGGAGCACTGAAGTAGAACACACACACACACACACACACACACACACACACACACACACACACACACACACACACACACTCACACACACACACACACACACACACTCACACACACACACACACACACACACACACACACACACACACACACACACTCACACACACACACACACACACACACACACACACACACACACACACACACACACACACACACACACTCACACACACACACACACACACACACACACACACACACACACACACACACACACACACTCACACACACACACACACACACACTCACACACACACACACACACACACACACACACACACACACTCACACACACACACACACACACACACTCACACACACACACACACACACACACACACACACTCACACACACACACACACACTCACACACACACACACACACACACACACACACACACACACACTCACACACACACACACACACACACACACACACACACACACACACACACACACACACACACACACACACACACACACACACACACACACACACACACACTGATATATGCTCACATACGTAAAGCCACACCTGAAGTTGGTACCATTTTTATGTCACACTCAGACGGAGTTGTCTTAAAACCTGCATTCTCTCTAGTGTCCACCAGGGGGCGACTCCTCTGGTTCTATAGAAGTCTATGAGAAAATGACTCTACTTCTCTCTTGATTTATTACCTCAGTAAACATTGTAAACATGAGTTTATGGTCTCAATCTCTAGTTTCAAGTCTTCTTCAATACAGCATGATGTTCATTTAGTACATGATGGTCCATTTAGAGTCAAACAGACCATAAAGCAGGGGATGCTTTAGGGCGGGGCTACACTGTGATTGACAGGTCTCTGATAGATAAATAAACATTGTGTGTCTGTTCTTTCATATGTGATCATTCCTAGATTTCTTATCTTTCTCTTCTCTACAATGATTGCAAACTATTTTTTTTCAAGTCACACATGTAACAATCTTCATGCTTATCTCGATAATTTAGATTCATTATGATCAATTTATTGTGAGTATTTTTATCGCGTTCCGCCATAAAGTCTTACATCGCCCGGTGCCAGCGTGGATTTAACTGAGACATTTTGTATTGCTGGTGTTACTTGGTGTTTAGGGGCTTGATACACACACACACACACACACACACACACACACACACACACACACACACACACAACTCATCATCTAATCCATTTGTGCTCAGAGGGAGAAAAGAGATTTGACCATTTCTCTAACCTTTTCTTCCCCCTGTCCGCCTTCCCACTGTGATCAGATGGGATGCTGACAAATTGGTCTGGCTCGTGTAAGCTGCTATATAACCTATTTCTGTATTACACAGCTGAACTTGGAAGCGCGATATTGCAGAATATATAAAGAAATAAAATAATCTGTGCTCCTTGAGGACATACAGTAGCTCCTAAAAGGCAAACTTCAAACTGAAAGCTCTGGATAAAACATCAATGAACCGTCTGACGCAGAAAGCTGTCAGTAGATGCAGAGCTAATGCACAGTAGTTGGCATCAACGGTATACTGCAGGGCTGTTGAAGTGAATGTAGTTAGTGTTTTACAGCTAGCTATTTAGACTGTGTATATACGGGTGATGCCTAAATGTACTGCTCTAGCCTGGTTAAAAAGAAAAAGCTTATGAAAGATGGATGGTGGAGGTGAGAGATAAAGAAAATGAGAGATTTAGAGGCAGAGGGAGGGAAAGAGACGGAGATAGAGGTGAAAGATGAAATGCAGAGGTGGATGGTGGGAGGCAGAGAGGGAGGGAGGAAATGAAAGATGAAAGAGGGGGGGTAGTGGGAAGTAAAGAAGATAGAGAGCAGAAAGGAGAGAGGAGAGATAAAAAGCATCTTATACTATGAAAAGTCTCAATCTTGAATGATGCTGCTGATTAGATCTGGACAAACATGGTTTCACTTTTATTAAAATGTCTCCTTGCAACAAGATATTCCTCTAGTTTCTATTTTCCAGCCTTTGACTCTGCATCTGTTTGCTTCATGTTTTAGGTAAAGCCCTTCAGGCTAAAATTCTGGTTTTCCCTTGAAGTCGGCTCAACAAAAAGCAACTACAATCCTGTGGCCCCCTGAGAGTTGCTCTGTATAAGCAATGCAACAAGGACAGGTGTATGGAGGTGGAGGGTTTAAATAAAAGGGTCTCAGGAGGCTCAGGTGGTTCGTGGTCCATTCATATTTAACTTGTACATTCCCCCTTAAGTGCCGAGCTGCTTCCCTCTGTGGAAGCGGCCAATCAAATGGCAGCGTGAAAGCGAAAGGCATCAAATAACCAATCAAAACTAATGTCAGCAGCATGGTTCAGTAGGAACACACACAGATATAATCTGTGTTTATATTATACTATAAAAATGTGTATGTTTGGGGGGGGGGGGGCATGTCAAACTTGCAGTGTCTTTTCAAAATAAACCTCCATGTTCACAGGAAACATACAGATTAGCATACATTGTCCTTTCAAAATAAACTTCCAATGTTTGTCTCAAGGGCATAGGTTTGCAGACAGACGGTTGTCCCGACAAACATCTGAGCTAACTTGTTCAAATTATCTTTGGAGTGAGAACACACACACACACACACACACACACACACACAGGAGCAGAAGTGCTTGTTGACCAGCGTGGATAAATTCTCTTCTGGTGTGGACAGCATGACTACGAGGTCCAGACCTCGGTAATTATTTCCTGGAGAACTGTCTCTTTGCATCTGAAGGAGGTGAAACCGCTTGAAACTGACAGCGATCTATAAGACAGCTATGCGTGGTGTGAGGTGACTGGAGGAGCAGCGTTCACTGGAGGCAGCGTTCACTGGAGGCAGCGTTCACTGGAGGAGGCAGCGTTCACTGGAGGCAGCGTTCACTGGAGGAGGCAGCGTTCACTGGAGGAGGCAGCGTTCACTGGAGGAGGCAACGTTCAGCATTCACTGGAGGAGGCAGCGTTCACTGGAGGAGCGTTCACTGGAGGAGGCAGCGTTCACTGGAGGAGGCAGCATTCACTGGAGGAGGCAGCGTTCACTGGAGGCAGCGTTCACTGGAGGCAGCGTTCACTGGAGGCAGCGTTCACTGGAGGAGGCAGCGTTCACTGGAGGAGGCAGCGTTCACTGGAGGAGGCAACGTTCAGCATTCACTGGAGGAGGCAGCGTTCACTGGAGGAGCGTTCACTGGAGGAGGCAGCGTTCACTGGAGGAGGCAGCGTTCACTGGAGGAGGCAACGTTCACTGGAGGAGGCAGCGTTCACTGGAGGAGCGTTCACTGGAGGAGGCAGCGTTCACTGGAGGAGGCAGCGTTCACTGGAGGAGGCAGCATTCACTGGAGGAGGCAGCGTTCACTGGAGGAGCGTTCACTGGAGGAGGCAGCGTTCACTGGAGGAGGAAGCGTTCACTGGAGGAGACAGCGTTCACTGGAGGAGGCAGCATTCACTGGAGGAGGCAACGTTCACTGGAGGAGGCAGCGTTCACTGGAGGAGCGTTCACTGGAGGAGGCAGCGTTCACTGGAGGAGGCAGCGTTCACTGGAGGAGGCAGCGTTCACTGGAGGCAGCGTTCACTGGAGGAGGCAGCGTTCACTGGAGGAGACAGCGTTCACTGGAGGAGGCAGCATTCACTGGAGGAGGCAACGTTCACTGGAGGAGGCAGCGTTCACTGGAGGAGCGTTCACTGGAGGAGGCAGCGTTCACTGGAGGAGGCAACGTTCACTGGAGGAGGCAGCGTTCACTGGAGGAGGCAGCGTTCACTGGAGGAGGCAGCGTTCACTGGAGGAGGCAACGTTCACTGGAGGAGGCAGCGTTCACTGGAGGAGGCAGCGTTCACTGGAAGAGCGTTCACTGGAGGAGGCAGCGTTCACTGGAGGAGGCAGCGTTCACTGGAGGAGGCAGCATTCACTGGAGGAGGCAATGTTCACTGGAGGAGGCAGCGTTCACTGGAGGAGGCAGCATTCACTGGAGGAGGCAACGTTCACTGGAGGAGGCAACGTTCAGCATTCACTGGAGGAGGCAGCGTTCACTGGAGGAGCGTTCACTGGAGGAGGCAGCGTTCACTGGAGGAGGCAGCGTTCACTGGAGGAGGCAGCATTCACTGGAGGAGGCAGCGTTCACTGGAAGAGGCAGCGTTCACTGGAGGAGACAGCGTTCACTGGAGGAGGCAGCATTCACTGGATGAGGCAACGTTCAGCATTCACTGGAGGAGGCAGCGTTCACTGGAGGAGGCAGCGTTCACTGGAGGAGGCAGCGTTCACTGGAGGAGGCAGCGTTCACTGGAGGAGGCAGCGTTCACTGGAGGAGGCAGCGTTCACTGGAGGAGGCAGCGTTCACTGGAGGAGGCAGCGTTCACTGGAGGAGGCAGCATTCACTGGAGGAGGCAGCGTTCACTGGAGGAGGCAGCGTTCACTGGAGGCAGCGTTCACTGGAGGAGGCAGCATTCACTGGAGGAGGCAACGTTCAGCATTCACTGGAGGAGGCAGCGTTCACTGGAGGAGGCAGCGTTCACTGGAGGAGGCAGCGTTCACTGGAGGAGGCAGCGTTCACTGGAGGAGGCAGCGTTCACTGGAGGCAGCGTTCACTGGAGGAGGCAGCGTTCACTGTAGGAGGAAGCGTTCACTGGAGGAGACAGCGTTCACTGGAGGAGGCAGCATTCACTGGAGGAGGCAACGTTCACTGGAGGAGGCAGCGTTCACTGGAGGAGCGTTCACTGGAGGAGGCAGCGTTCACTGGAGGAGGCAGCGTTCACTGGAGGAGGCAACGTTCACTGGAGGAGGCAGCGTTCACTGGAGGAGGCAGCGTTCACTGGAGGAGGCAACGTTCACTGGAGGAGGCAGCGTTCACTGGAGGAGGCAGCGTTCACTGGAAGAGCGTTCACTGGAGGAGGCAGCGTTCACTGGAGGAGGCAGCGTTCACTGGAGGAGGCAGCATTCACTGGAGGAGGCAATGTTCACTGGAGGAGGCAGCGTTCACTGGAGGAGGCAGCGTTCACTGGAGGAGGCAGCATTCACTGGAGGAGGCAACGTTCACTGGAGGAGGCAACGTTCAGCATTCACTGGAGGAGGCAGCGTTCACTGGAGGAGCGTTCACTGGAGGAGGCAGCGTTCACTGGAGGAGGCAGCGTTCACTGGAGGAGGCAGCATTCACTGGAGGAGGCAGCGTTCACTGGAAGAGGCAGCGTTCACTGGAGGAGACAGCGTTCACTGGAGGAGGCAGCATTCACTGGAGGAGGCAACGTTCAGCATTCACTGGAGGAGGCAGCGTTCACTGGAGGAGTGTTCACTGGAGGAGGCAGCGTTCACTGGAGGAGGCAGCGTTCACTGGAGGAGGCAGCGTTCACTGGAGGAGGCAACGTTCACTGGAGGAGGCAGCGTTCACTGGAGGAGGCAACGTTCACTGGAGGAGCGTTCACTGGAGGAGGCAGCGTTCACTGGAGGAGCGTTCACTGGAGGAGGCAGCGTTCACTGGAGGAGCGTTCACTGGAGGAGGCAGCGTTCACTGGAGGAGGCAGCGTTCACTGGAGGAGGCAGCGTTCACTGGAGGAGGCAACGTTCACTGGAGGAGGCAGCGTTCACTGGAGGAGCATTCACTGGAGGAGGCAGCGTTCACTGGAGGAGGCAGCATTCACTGGAGGAGGCAACGTTCACTGGAGGAGGCAGCGTTCACTGGAGGAGGCAGCATTCACTGGAGGAGGCAACGTTCAGCATTCACTGGAGGAGGCAGCGTTCACTGGAGGAGGAAGCGTTCACTGGAGGAGGCAGCGTTCACTGGAGGAGGCAACGTTCACTGGAGGAGGCAGCGTTCACTGGAGGAGCGTTCACTGGAGGAGGCAGCGTTCACTGGAGGAGGCAGCGTTCACTGGAGGAGGCAGCGTTCACTGGAGGAGGCAACGTTCACTGGAGGAGGCAGCGTTCACTGGAGGAGCGTTCACTGGAGGAGGCAGCGTTCACTGGAGGAGGCAGCATTCACTGGAGGAGGCAACGTTCACTGGAGGAGGCAGCGTTCACACAGTTATCCATTATTTGGGTGAATAGGTTCCATATGCAAATGTACAGAGTGTACTTCACATACAAAAGACACAAAAGAGGAGAGAGGAGTAAATGATGAATTCCTGAGTGTTGACTGAGCAGAGATAAGGACTTTCTTTGGAAGGAAAGTCTCAGTCGACTAACATTCATACTATTGATTTAATAGACCGGTCTGTAGATTTAAACCACTTTACATCTTGTGTTTACCAGAGATGTGCTCAGAAACAGGACTGACTGACTAAATCAATCTTAGTCAGCTAGGACTTAAAACAACCGATTAGTCAACTAATCAATAAAGAGGGGACAGAGATAACATTGATCAACAGGAGAATTTATATTTGAAAGCAATACAGAATGCCGGCGAGCCTTACTGCATTGTATTCCATTATATCTTTAACTGGCACCTGCATTTTGTGTTTTCCTTTACATAAAAAATTACTTTTCCACCATAAATTGGTGCATCAAAATTCACCAGAATGCAGGAAATGAAGTGTTTGACGCTCAAACAATTCCTGGAAGAGGACCCCTGGACCCCCCTCTTTATATGTGTCCCCACCATGTTGAAATGAAACCTATGCCCTTGGTTTAATACGTGTTTAGGTTGGCTGTGTTAGGTTTAATATTAGTATATTTGTTATGTATGTTACAAACATGGTGTTAGTTCTGTACGTAAGTTACATTCTAAAACTAAGGTCAAATATGTCAACGTCATCTTTTTGGTTCCACACTGAACAGGACAGCGGCCTCCTGGGTGAAAGTCCGCCACCCGCCTCCTCCCAGACTTTTCTCACTCTTCATACTACGTCAGTTGCTCTGAGCGTATTATATGACGCGTGGAGTTAGTGGAAAGCTCAGTGCGTCTCATACAGACGCTGAAGGGAGCGTCGGTACCAGACACCAAGGACCACAAACTGAGTGTGGTATTTGATGAGTTGGGAGTGAGTCTTTGTAATTGAGTCTGTGATATACCACATAAATAAGCAGCTAAATGTGTTCATTATGGAGAAACAAACGCCAGATAAACTCCTCCTGCTGAAAGGTTTCTAGCCTCGTCTCTCTCATTCACACACACAGAAATGGCTGGTTTGAATTTTTTAAATTGCATCACGCACACATACAGGCAACCGTAGAATTCTCCATACGTAGCATAATGCTCTCTCTCTCTGACTCTCACACACATCGTCACACTGGTTGGTTACACGACTCGCTAATTAGCGCTTGCACCAGTTTCTCACACACAGACACACACGCTGTGCTGCTCTGTGAACCGTTCTTACTCACGCAGAGAGAAATACCTCTTGCTGTAATATGACTGTTTGCCATGTGACAGGATTACTGCAGTGCAGTGTCACTTTTTTTTTTCCTTTACTGTAAAGCCTCTCCAAGCTGTCATGCTGATTAGCTGCTGTAGTCCTGTATCCAGAACAGTTCCCAGCAGCTGCAGATATAAAATCCATAGACTGTAAAAAGTCGTTTTAAAGCTTTGTTTTTGGCCATCGTCATCTTAGTTTTTGGCCAACGCCATCTTGGTTTTTGGCCGTCGTCATCTTAGTTTTTGGCCATCGCCATCTTGGTTTTTGGCCGTCGCCATCTTGGTTTTTGGCCGTCGCCATCTTGGTTTTTGGCCAACGCCATCTTGGTTTTTGGCCGTCGTCATCTTAGTTTTTGGCCGTCGTCATCTTAGTTTTTGGCCGTCGTCATCTTAGTTTTTGGCCATCGTCATCTTAGTTTTTGGCCATCGCCATCTTGGTTTTTGGCCATCGCCATCTTGGTTTTTGGCCATCGCCATCTTGGTTTTTGGCCATCGCCATCTTGGTTTTTGGCCATCGCCATCTTGGTTTTTGGCCGTCGTCATCTTAGTTTTTGGCCGTCGTCATCTTGGTTTTTGGCCGTCGCCATCTTGGTTTTTGGCCGTCGCCATCTTTTGTTTTTGGTCGTCGAGTTCCTGACTTTTTGGCCGTCGCCATTTCGTTTTTTTGACAAACGCTTCCGTCAGAGAAAGCAACCAAACCTAAGCTTAAAATTGTGATATTTCATCAACAAAAATGTATCCTACATTTTGCCCCAAATAAACTGTTTACTTTAACCAGATCCTGTCAAAAACATTGAAGTCTGCACTCCTCAGCAGAACTAGGAAGCTGCTGAACACAGAGCATTGAGGAGAGGACAAAAGAGGCTGTAAGTAGAGGTTGTAAAAATGTGAATAGCACAATATATAAATAGTATGTGGAGCCTCCATTATTTTTCTACAACATTGGTAACACTTGTGGACAATGTTGGATGTATAGATTCCATTATCAAAGAAACTGAACTTGCGTTTCTTGTCTTATTTTATGATTTATGACATTGTAACTTTGCTATTCTGTTCAAAAGATAATTTTGAGTTCTCTCTACTTCTAGCCATGGTTGTTCTGTTTCCATAGAGGTGCAGGACTTTTATATTGCAGTGAAAATCACCACAGAGAGTAAAATGTGACAGGAGCAAAAAAACACCCAAAAACGGCTTTGGAGTTCAGCGGGTTAAATGTTTCAACAACGATTCTTAGTTTCAGATGATTATACACTAATGAAAACAGTTATGAATATCATTTTTAATTCCTGTCAATAAATCTTCGTAATCCTTTAATCAAAAAACAATTTATAGACCAAAATATGACAAATAAACCTGAAAAGAAAGTGAACACGGCGGATAAAGGTTTAAAAACGAGTTAACACCAGAGGAATATACTGTAATTAAAATAGTTCAGATACATTTTGTTCTTCTATTATGTCATTTGTTCATTTTAAGACTTTTACAGGCGTTTTATGTGCTGCCACATGCTGCTGCTGTGATACTGTAAACGCTTTGAAGAAAGCTTGATTTGCATCCACCAAAAAGGATTATGTGTGTTCGGGCACATGCACCTCCCTTTCCCCATCATGCCCCCGGTGTGTGTGTGTGTGTGTGTGTGTGTTTCGGGGATGGCAAGTGGGAGCTGTATGTTCTTGGCTATTCCCCTGTCTGCCTGTCTGCCACAGAACTGAATGCCACATCATTTCCCATTCCGCGTTCAGCCGCTACAAATAGAACGGGCGTCTCCGAGGAGCTCGGCTCACCGAGAGGAGAGACAGAGTCAGAGGAGGGGAGGGGAAAGGAGGAGGTAAGAGAGGAGGAGAGGAAGGGAGGGAAAGAAAAAGGGGGGAGACTTGACCCTGGAGAAAATGGAGATGGAGGGATGGTGAAATTACAAAGGGAAAATGATAACAGTAGTAAATGTAACAATGAAGCCCTCGGGGAGGAGAGAGGGACAGGAAGGGTGGGAAGGGAGGGAGAGAGGGAATGAGGAACAAACAAAAAGGAGATGGGAGGAAGAAATGGGAGGAGGGTTGAGTATTGAGGACAAGACAATTCATTTTTTGAGAGTACAGATGAGAGCCGGGGGAGTAAAAGCAACGGACGGATCGATAGACCGATGGAGAAAGATGAGAGGGGCAGAGGAGCGAGGCGGCAGCATTTATGGAGGCTTTTTAGGTCCTCAGTGGTGACTGATCTCAAATCAGTGACAACAAAGACTGGTGAACGTGGCTCAAAGAAATGAATCGGTTTCAAATCTCACCTGTTTACAAACTTGAGCATCTTTTGGGATTGATTCCTAAATGTGTAAATAAAGCACCAGAAATATTGACTGATGAGCTGAAAAAGCTCACCACATGTTCGTCATTTGAAGCAATACAAATAGAAAAAGAGAAAATATGCCTGAAATACAGCCTGAAATCTGTCAAGGTCAAATCAATGACAAAGATATTTGGTAGCAATAGCACATCTTATGCTCCCAGTAATTTATTGTGCTTCTGTTTCAGTTGAAGCCGTGAAACAGATTTATTTTTGTTTACTAGCTATCTTTTTGTTTACTAGATATCTTTTTGTTTACTAGATATCTTTTTGTTTACTAGATATCTTTTTGTTTACTAGATATCTTTTTGTTTACTAGATATCTTTTTGTTTACTAGATATATTTTTGTTTACTAGATATCTTTTTGTTTACTAGATATCTTTTTGTTTACTAGATTTCCTTTTGTTTACTAAGTATATTTTTGTTTACTAGATATCTTTTTGTTTACTAGATATCTTTTTGTTACTAGATATCTTTTTGTTTACTAGATATCTTTTTCTTTACTAGATATCTTTTTCTTTACTAGATATCTTTTTTGTTACTAGATATCTTTTTGTTACTAGATATATTTTTGTTTACTAGATATCTTTTTTGTTACTAGATATCTTTTTGTTTACTAGATATCTTTTTGTTTACTAGATTTCTTTTTGTTTACTAGATATATTTTTGTTTACTAGATTTCTTTTTTGTTACTAGATATCTTTTTTGTTACTAGATATCTTTTTGTTTACTAGATATCTTTTTGTTTACTAGATATCTTACTAGATATCTTTTTCTTTACTAGATATCTTTTTGTTTACTAGATTTCCTTTTGTTTACTAGATATCTTTTTGTTTACTAGATATCTTTTTGTTTACTAGATATCTTTTTTGTTACTAGATATCTTTTTGTTTACTAGATTTATTTTTGTTTACTAGATTTATTTTTGTTACTAGATTTCTTTTTGTTTACTAGATTTCTCTTTGTTTACTAGATATCTTTTTGTTTACTAGATATCTTTTTGTTTACTAGATATCTTTTTGTTTACTAGATATCTTTTTGTTTACTAGATATATTTTTGTTTACTAGATATCTTTTTTGTTACTAGATATCTTTTTGTTTACTAGATATCTTTTTGTTTACTAGATTTCTTTTTGTTTACTAGATATATTTTTGTTTACTAGATTTCTTTTTTGTTACTAGATATCTTTTTTGTTACTAGATATCTTTTTGTTTACTAGATATCTTTTTGTTTACTAGATATCTTACTAGATATCTTTTTCTTTACTAGATATCTTTTTGTTTACTAGATTTCCTTTTGTTTACTAGATATCTTTTTGTTTACTAGATATCTTTTTGTTTACTAGATATCTTTTTTGTTACTAGATATCTTTTTGTTTACTAGATTTATTTTTGTTTACTAGATTTATTTTTGTTACTAGATTTCTTTTTGTTACTAGATTTATTTTTGTTACTAGATTTCTTTTTGTTTACTAGATTTATTTTTGTTTACTAGATTTCTTTTTGTTACTAGATTTCTTTTTGTTTACTAGATTTCTTTTTGTTTACTAGATATCTTTTTGTTTACTAGATTTCTTTTTGTTTACTAGATATCTTTTTGTTTACTAGATTGAGCGTGAAATCTGAGTTGTAGGAAAACAAAGAGGGAGAGGAAAGGAAAAGAAGAGGGTTTGGTGGAGGAGGAGCAGACGAGAAAAGGAGGAAGATGAATGAATATGGGAGAAGATGAGGAGGAGGCGGTTGAGCCAGACAGGGGGGGGTGGGGGGGCAAATCAAGACAGGTGGAAAGTAGGTTGGCTGTCTAAGGCTTTAAACACCTTTCAACAGTGTGTGTGTGTGTGTGTGTGTGTGTGTGTGTGTGTGTGTGTGTGTGTGTGTGTGTGTGTGTGTGTGTGTGTGTGTGTGTGTGTGTGTGCGTGCGTGCGTGCGTGTGTGTGTGTGCGTGCGTGTGTGTGTGTCCGTGTGTGTGTCAAATGTCCACTGTAAGATTTCTGTGTGTAAGAACTGTGTGAGGAGCTGACTTGATCTCTGGTTGGTTGGTGGTCGACGATTGAAGTGTCTGCAGGCTCCTGTCATCAATATCAAAAACTCCCATGAAATATGTAACATTGCTTCATCCATTTGTTAAAGTGATGGCCCTTTGTCATGCTGGTCACATGGATTAATTCATGTTTTATGGCAGGACATTTAACGGAGGAGCCACATGGAGCAGCGGGTTAGCTTCTGATCTCTCACACACTCAATCAGTGACGGCTTTTAGAAGTTGTCGAAGCTTTGATCGATGACTAACATGAGCGTCAGGAACGGCAGCCGCCTTTTCTCATGAGGCACGTGTCCGTTCATTTGAGCGAATTTTAAGAGAACTTTTTGAAAATAATTTTCATCAACTGGTTGGGACCGAATGAACTGTAAACTGTAGTTTGGTCAGAAGTTGGTGGTGTAGGCTACGCCTTTAATGGCTGTAGAAGAAGAAGTAGAGGTAGCGGTCTGCAAGCAAAACACGTCAGCTTGGCCATCAAACCGTCTACGAGAGTAAAATCGTCAGTCTTCGGGAACAATTAAGGAAGTTTTAATGAATGTGAGGGTCCCCAGGCCCCCTATGGGTCCTTTAAAGAAGGAGATGACCAATAAAGGGCCCCTAAGGTTTTCCTGTTCGGCATGGGTACTGGTGAACTTCTTTTTGACAGACTTACTGGTGTCCAGGTAACAAGCGCCAGAGGCACCAAGGAACTAAGGTGGGTCCGGGGACATTCAGTCCATGAGTTGTATCCCTATAGCACCAATTTATGCATAAAAAAAGTATAAAATAAAACATTTTACCTCGAGGAAGTATGCTATTTCTCTTCTTACTGAACAAAGAATGAATTAACTAAAAAACTAGCTATCCAACTAATAAATGTACTCATCTGTCACCTTTAAAGGCAACCAGAAAGGAAAATTAGAATTCATGTCAATTGTAAATTAACATACGTCTGTATCTTATTCCGACTGCACACTGATCTTAACTAATGTACCAGTCAGTGATCAAAGATGGTCACAGGCCACCTGCTGGGGACTGAAGTAGCATTTGGCCACTTCAGTAAACTGTTTAAAATGTTTAAAATAAAGAACATTTCATTTCAAACACGTGTGTATTACACTGTACGAACACTAAACAAACACTTTCCCAAAAGGCAACAGGTTAGTGGGCTAGTTGGTGAACCACTGTAGCTGGCGACCTAACCGCTAACTCGCTAGCCGGTTGGGCTAACACCAGTCGGCCTCCATTTTCTCTCTACCGTTCTCTTTCACCCCACCAACCCTGACATTTTGTCCACCGTTGTTGACCATTTTGTTAAATTAAAAGAAAGTTAATGAACAGGGAAAATAAAGCTCTCCAAACTCACAAGCTTGCTAAGGGTCAGTTAGCAAAGTGATTAGCTTGTTAGCTAACAGTTATTATAACAAAAAGAGAGTCGTCGCGATGAATTGAAAAGGATGAGATTAACTAACAGAGACTGCTGCTTTGGTCTGTTTTGGGTGCTAGAACGAGCCAAGGGAGCCGGCATAAGCAGGGATATATATCATTTTAAGGTGCACACACACTGCTGACACAAACCTGTCACGCCAAACCTCTAATTAGGGAGTCGTGGTCTGGAGTCTGGATGTGTACTGTATTGAGAAGGACAGAAAAAAAGAGTGGAACTGACGAAAGTTGTGGTCACAAAGTGTGTGTGAGTGTGTGTGTGTGTGTGTGTGTATGCGTGTGTGTGTGTATGCGTGTGTGCGTGTGTGTGTGTGTGTGTGTGTGTGTGTGTGTGTGTGTGTGTGTGTGTGTATGCGTGTGTGTGTGTGTGTGTGTGTGTGTGAACAGGTCCTAAGAGAGGCGGTGTGGAGATGCAACAACAGAGAAATCAGAGTGTGACATGAAATATTCAGCTGGGCTTCAGAGGAGACTGTCCAGAAATAGGTCAGCTCAACGCGGTAGCCAAACACACACACATACACACACACCAATTCACACACTGACATGCAGACTCCCCTTCTGTCACACACACACACACACACTTAGCATACAGCTACACACACACAATCATGAGCCCATCCCACCCACAGAGACAGCAGAGACTTAAAGACAGAGTGATGGATGGACGGACGGACGGACGGGTGGATGGATAGATAGATGGATGGATGGATGGATGGATGGATGGATAGATGGATGGATAGAGGCTGTCACAGTGTCTGACAGTTTAAAGACCTTTTTAAATGATTCCTTTTTAATGCCCCCATGTGTAATTAGCACCAGTCAGGTCACAGTGTAAAGAAACCCACTTTCACCTCAATTTAAGTAACGACAGTAACACCACTCTGGGTTCCCTGGAAACCAATCCAACATCGCAGATCAACCCCTCCTCTCCTGCCCAAAACTGCAAGACCTCTCCTCTCCTCTCAACAACGAGGCTGTTTCTCTGGACAACAGAAGAAGAGGGGAGCATCACAACAACAAATGGAGTGAGACAGGATGAGCTCTGTATCGAGACAGCACCGTTATTTATTTACCTTTTTTATTCCACTAGAATGGACCAGCAGCATTTTCATGTGTATGAACATTGTTTAGTCTCACAAATGGGAGAAAATCATCATCATCTTCTATCATAATAACAGCCAGATGATTTTTCTTTTAACATAAATACAACTTCAAACTTTTTCCTACTTTTCAGATTAAATATGATATTCCAAATATTTCCCAGCCCAAGTTGAGATGTTAAAATGACTTTACCCACCGACTAAAACTCAAAGATAATCAAAATGTTTAAGCTGTAAGCACTGCACATATACAGTAATACAAAAAATGACTTGAATGGATCATCCAAAATTGTTTCTGTCATAATCGTTTCAGCTCTTTAACGCATTCATAAATAAAGAAGTGGTAGCTGACCTCTCGCCTCACAAACCTCCATGAAAGAGTGGCAGTCGGCCACGTGCGTGCCCATTAACACCAGGGTCAGTATTTACCACACGGCTGTGTTTTTTAAAATGTCACGTCTGCAGCTCTTTGAGGATCAGAGGAGGACTGAGAGGGATGTGACAAGTTGCCTTTGGCAATAGAAGCCTGTGTTGCAGGTCATGTTTGTATTATTATTTATGATCTATTTATCCTTCACAGTTTTCAAGGCAGAAATACATTAATGCACTCCAGCCTGGCAGAATTCCTTTATTTCACCTTCACAATAATGAGAGTGGAGAGTGGACCCCCCCCAGTGGAGTCAGAACGAGGCTTTGTTATTGGACAGAGACAGTGGGGAGTCTCGAGGAGTCAACAGATTATTGTCTTTGGGCTGGTTTCCTCTAGGAATGCCCTTCTTCCCTCCATCATCATCATCCAACAGAGGACACATGCTAACTACCCTCTGTCCTGTCCAGTGCGCGCGGGACAGGACAGATTTTTTTAATTCTAAGCCAATGTATAGAGACTTTTTTTACCTGAACCCAGGGTGCTGCTGCACTGCCAGTTCTCGGTGCTCGCGGGCTTCCAGCAGGACTCCCACAGGGACAGGTAGTACTGGTCGTCGGCGGTCACCCACGCCGGGCTCATCAAGGCTCCCACGTCCAGGCAGAGCGCCAGGAAGACGCACACCAGCCCGACCAGCTTCAGGGGCGTCAGCGGGGAGCCGCGCGCCGACTCGTCCGTCTCGGTGACAGCGGTTGACATGGCGTGGCTGGTGAGGGGGGGGGGGGCGGTTGAAATCCCGGGGACGATGTCTAATGAGTGTGTGGATGTATTCCTTCCAGACGGTGCGTGGATGTTTGCGAAAGTCGTGCAGGGGAAAAGTCTGAGGAGAGTGTCGGAGCTGCTGCTGCTGCTGCTGCTGGTGCCACCGCAGCCGCCTGCGTTGCCCGGTGGACGGACGCTGCGCCTGTGGGCACCGCTGCTGCCGCGCACCGTTTACAGCGCTGACGTCAAGGCTCCCAGGGATCAGCAGGTGCTACAGGGTCCTAGAGAGAGAGAGAGAGAGGGAGAGGGAGAGACAGAGAGAGAGAGAGAGAGAGAAGCATCGCGCTCATCAGGGCCGTAGCCAGGATGTTAGGAATACAGAGGTCTGGAGCCCAAAAATTGACCAGCAAGCAACCAAACTGTAAAAAGAAATTGGCTTATTCGTGTCAGTTCAGTCAGCTATATTTTAAATAACTTTTCTCCCAACTTCTTTAGTATCTGTTGTTGTGATGTGAAGTCACATTTTAAGATATTAACTCTAAAAATATATCAAAAGCTGACTTCTGAGTTTGTCAACCCCAGGCGGCAACCTCTGGTAAACATTGTAAACATGAGTTCATGGTCTCAATCTCTAGTTTCAAGTCTTCTTCAATACAGCATGATGTTCATTTAGTACATTATGGTCCATTTAGAGTCAAACAGACCATAAAGCAGGGTATGCTTTAGGGCGGGGCTACACAGTGATTGACAGGTCGCTGTGGCTACCAGAGCTATATCCGGCGTCTCTATGTCGCCGAACTCGTGGCTTTCAAAACGTCAGTCACAAACCAAAGGGTGACATCACGATGACTACGTCCACTTCTTATATACAGTCTATACATAGTCTATGGTTAACCCTTAAGATAGCAAATGTAGCAATGGTATGGGTTTTATTTGTTCGATGAGGAATGTGTTATTTCTTCATTTAAAAGTCACATATTCTTGATTCAAATTCCACTTGCATAATCTGTGGTCATCAGCCTCATAGATATGTGTTACAAGGGGTTTGCTACATAAGTAAATTTACATTATGCACGTTATGTACATTACAAACCGTAACCCAGGAACAGCAGTGTACTGAGTCAAAGTCCTGTGTTTGAACCATACCGTACGGTAGGATTTTACAGGTGGGAACACAATACAGAGAGTTCACCACGGTAAAAAAAATAAAGATTTCAGAGAAATAAGGAAATAAAAAGAAAATTAATTAATTTATAGAAATACCCCCGTTTTTACCAAGGCAGTGCAACGATCCAAAGCGAACGGGCTGTTTTAGCTGGGGCTTAAACCCCCACATGAGGCCTACAGGCTGGTGGTAATACTGATAACAGCTGATAACATGAACGGCTAATACATCTTTTTTTTAAGGATGACTCCATCATTAAAAAAACAACCACTGGTTTTGGAAAATTGATCCTTGGAAATAGTTTTCTCACCCCATTAGCTGTTTATACGTGAGTTCTGGAAAAGAAAATTCAAGATTTTGGATTCATTATGAGATTAAACATTAAGGAGTTGCAGTTGAGAGAGAAGCAAAGAACAGAAGAGAAAAAGAGAACAGACACAGTGGAGAAAGTGGGAGGCAGATGAAGGAATATTATTGTTTCTTCTGCATACTAATGACAAAGCGTGAGATGAGACAGAAGAGAGAGGGGGGGGGCAGGAGAGGTGAGCAGGCTTAGGGAGGAAGAGAGCGGTCCATATGTTTATTAAACCGGTGTGTGAGAGAGAGAGAGAGAGAGAGAGAGGGAGGGAGGGAGAGAGGGAGGGCTGGAGAGACTGATGGAAGGAAGAGATGGCCTTGTTTACTCTCCATCAGGACTACAATGAGCGATGATGAGGGGGAGACAGAAGGAGGCAGGGAAGGAATCCAGGGGAGCAGATCGAGGAAGAGAGGGGAAGGGCAACAGATAGAGAGGAGAGAGAGAACGAGGGATGAAGATAGAGGGTCTTAATGAATAGGCTTACTGTTGATCAGTTATTCAGCTAAATAAGAAAGAACCTGGAGACACACTGCCTCGCACACAAAAACATCTTCATTCCCCTAAACATTTGTTTTAATCTAATAAATCGTAGTTAAATGGAAGCAAGTGGTGCCATATTGCTGAATAATGAAGGAATATGCAGATTGAGTTGCTAGACCAGTAGTGATATTTATTTTCTTGATGTGTTACAGGACCGACAAGTTTCTTTGTGGTAGAACACAACAGCAGATTAAAGTTGAATTTAAGTCAAATCAAGACTCAGTTAACATGCAAGTGAGGTGATTCTGTTACTATGTCAGGAAAGTGAACGCTACCAAGTACATCTTTAATATCCTTCATTGACGTTCAGTGGAAGAACAACAACGGTGCTCGACAAACTGCATCTCTGTTCTTTGTGAGCTGACGGATCCAGTTTATGCTCAGCGGGGCCGTACATGCTGCGTGGTCTTCTGATTGTAGCTGGATTAAACACTCCAGGGACAGTCAGAGATGTTCGGAGGAGTTTCCACTTGAACCTCCCCCCCTAAATGTGTCAAGTCCTCAAGACAGAGAAAATGCTTACTTGGATTTTTTGGGAAATCGCACAGCAGGCATGACAATTACCTCAAACCAGGAATAAATACTCAATATGCTTCATTCTTTACTTCAGACCTTCAATTATTTTAAACTTTCCAATGAGAAATGAAAGTTTGCTGGAGCGTAAACTTCCCCAAATGAAAGAAAGAGCAGGACAGAGCCGCTAACTTTAGCCTAAACTGTGTTCATGTGTTAGACCAGAGCATTGTTCTCTAATCCCATAACAAGTTAGTTTTTAACATGCAGCTGACTTTCACCCAGGAGGCCGCTGTTCGTGTCCCGTGTGAAAACCAACATTGACTTATATCTTAAGTAAAACCACTTCCATAGTTACTTTAACCCAAACCACAATCTTTTCCAAAAAACTTTTCAAGTACTTTGTTTTCTAAACCCAGCAGGGGTTCGCAAGGGTGAGCTGATAAAGAAACGTCATAAGATATCATACAAACATAGTAAACCAGGCTATCTCATGTTTACAGCTTAGAGCAGACAAACACAGTTTAATCCATTCCTTACACTTAAGTGCTCATATCTTTGGTTTTGGAAAGGTAAAAAAAACAAAGACACCCTCTTTAGTTTCATGTTATATGATCCAGGGCTATCTTACAATTGTACATACGTATCTATTCTATATTGTTTATCTATTTATTAGCCACAGACGCTCTTAAATATGTGCATTTGTCCCCGCTAAGTAAGTGTAAGTTTGAACGGAAAGAACTCAAACATCATTTGACATGATAAGAAGAGACAGAGTCGATATTTAGACCAAAAAGAATGTATTTTATACTAATATTGTAGAACACAAACATTTTACAAATATTCATAGCTACTACAAACGTTTTAAACCTCAGTACCCTTTTGGCCAACTTTGAAACAGGAGCCTCACTGAACTATCCGATCAATAAAGCACGACATTTCAGCTGTTAATCTCACCATCTCACTCAATGTAAAGGCTCAGCTTGTCCTGATGCTACACCACAGCAAAAAATAAAAAGCATGTGATAAATCTGTGTTTTTGTTATGAAAAACCACTACGTGTCTTGACATTCAGAGAGAGTTATGTTCAGTGTGAGCCGTCACTGTTGGAGTGTGACGTGCTTCAAATTAAAGCAGCAAAATAAATGGTATGAGTTATTATTAAAGCCCCAAAGTAAAGCCAACAATTCTAATGTACATTTGCTGCAACACTATACAGACGGTCTGGTGCTGCTGAAGAACGTCACTCGTGTGTCGTTTTTAGGAAAGTCTGTGAAGACACAAGGGTAGAAGAGGCGGAAGGTCAGGTTAATAAAGATGGGAAAAGTTTGCACAGATTAATAACGGATGTCTGGAAAACCATAAGGGACCAGAAGCCTTTTAGAGCTGTGTAAAAATAAATCACAATTAAAAGGGGAACTCCACCCATTTTACACAGGTGTTTCAAGGTGTTGGGGAACACTACTGCACATGTGAAGATGTTAGATTTAGATATTATTTGACTTGATCAATATTATTGGAACTCTGTTATACTTTAAAGAGCATCTTTCTGTGATTTCTCTGTGCATGTGTATTGTGATAATATCTGATATGTGGCATGTGCTCGAATTCAAACCTTCACTGTTCACTCTGAATGTGGAATAGTACTTTGACCATTGACATTGTGAGTGAACATTAATTATGTAGAATTATGGGGCCGGTAGTATTAAACCACACTTTACTGTAAAATTCCTCACCTGCCAAACAGATGAAGTGAAGATGATCTCCACACGGGAGATCCCTCCAGTGGAAGCGGCCGTCGGTGTCGACGCCGCCACAGGGACTGGTCATTTGCCAGATGGACTTTGTCTCCCAGTAGCTGTAGTCCACAGAGGCACCGGACATCCAGGTCCACGTACCCGCCATCAGGTACCTAAAGAGGACGCCTTGAAAGTTTAACTTTTTAAGCGAATTACAACCGAAGTGTTGGCTTTAGTTTAGAGTGTCAGCAGCTGTGACAAAAATGTCTTTGGATGTGAAATATAGCAGTTATTCCCTTGTGGACGTGGGTCCCTCCTATTAATATAGCACTTTGTCACAATCTGAGCTTATTGACTGTGGCTTCTGTTTGATTATCATTGCCCCTTTAATGACCCGTTGTTGACGTACCAGATGTGTCTGGTGTAATAAATGGCCCTGATATTAAAGTAATGAGGGGGAATTATCTTTGAGAATGGAGGGATCAGGATTGTGCAAACACTATGGATTCAACTTTTGAAAGTATAAAAAGAACAAAAAACAAAACAAGCAGGAGTAACATCCACCCTTGGTGAAATGGACCTTGTTATTAGATGGAGTACCTGCGCAGTCCCAACCAAACATGTTTGGTGAGGTGGAAGGATGCGTTTCTCATCACGTCCTCAACCTCCCTCTGCTCCTCCTCACTGCGTATGCTGAGCAGGTCCCAGTAGAAGTCCCTGCAATAGAGCAGGGCATCCGACCAGCACAGCTTCTTCTCCACCACGACTATGCTCCGGCCCATCACCACCGCACCGAAGGAGGGAGAAAGAATTGCCAGTTCTGTAAAATGCGAGCGAGAGCACATGTGGTTCGGAGATTCTGCGGTTCGGAGATGCTGCTGTGACAGTTTTCCTCTGAGATTTTCAAAACTCTGTATTGGGGTTTAAAATCACTCATATCATCCTCTGTTGAGAAATACAAAAAGAGATCTTTGATGGACTTACCTCCGAACACCTCCAACTCACACAATGACAATATACCTTGAGGGTTATCAAGATACACATTGACAAACCGGCCTATCATCCCACCACAGTCGAAGGTGCGGGTACTTCCACTCGGGATGGATGTGATAACGGCACAGCTGAAAGAGAGACAGAAATTAAAGGATAATTCTTCATAGCAATGCGTTTGGTGCAGAAAGTGCAAAAAGTTTTGATGTGGCAGTCAGACAATTGTTTGTAGAACAAAGCAACGGATTGTTCAGACCACTTTTTGGAAGGTCAAACTAAAAAAGAGAGTTCAGCTAGCTCAGTGAAGCATATTCTCCACAGACAGCCGCTCAAATCACACCAATCGAACTTACTTAGGATCTATAATGATTGATTAAGTCCCTAGTTTTGCTGATTGCACTATAGGCATATTTCCCCATGAACGCTATGGTGGTAAATCAATGAATAAATAGATACATAAAAACAACACTGATTTCTTCCTGTTCACTCCTCATGGAGCCTACTTGAATAAAACTTCTGTCTACTAAATAGTCAACACAGTCTCACAGCAGTTTGGTTTCCTGTACAGGGACACGGATTGTCCGTTTTTTCCGTGTCCCTCGGCACAACCTTTTTTTCGGGACGACATTACGTTAAAGGTTCAAGCAACAACACTACTTGGTTAGGTTTGGGAAAAACATCATGGTTAGCCTTAAAGTTAGGTTTAGGAAAACTTTCTTGACAGTTTGGTTTAGGCAACAAAACCACTACCATAAAACCACAACGCGGTATCAAACACCGGTCTTCTGGTTGAAAGTCCTGTTTGTTGGACCCATTATCCTCCCCTGCCACCTACTAAGAGTCATCTTTTTGGATGTTATGAAGTACGTCACTTACTCTGAATGTTGCTTAGTCACGTGAATGCATTTAATTTGTGTCTCCACCACCAATAAGGCCCATAATTGACTTTCCATTGACATTGTTTTCGTGCTGAGTGACCCGAAATAAAAACGGACAATTCGTGTCCATGTACACGAAACCAATAAGATTGCGTTTTGTGACTATTTCACGAAGGTGAGGACAGTTTGGCCAGATGCTGTCAAGACATGGGCGGGGAATTAAAAGTGTCACATGTACTAATCTACATCTATCACAATCTAATCTTGCATAATGCCATGAAAACTGGTGGAACTCCTTCTACTGAGGAAGCTCTTGTTATACAGTTGAAAGTATTATAGCTTATTAAATGAAATTAAGATGATAAACATATTATTTTCTGTGAGATATTTGTATGCTAAATGCATACACTGGTGTGGTAGAATCACAATTCCAGGATTACCTCGGGTTGTTGTTGCCGTTGTTCTCGGGGGAATTCCCAATGAGGATCTTGGCATTATTGATCCTCTGGGGTACTTTAATCCTGTTGGTGATGCTAACAGATGAGATCCTGTACATGGCCGGCAGGAGTAGGCTCCACCACGGGCTCTGTCCTGTATTCAATGCTGTATGGGTGCAGGATCCATCATAGTAGTCTGGGCTTCTATTCCCATCGATTGCCTTCGAAGCGGCTGCATAGGAATGAGTCGATGATTGAGATGCCGTTCCACTGGGCGCAACATTCGGCAAAGAGGTAACTTGGGTGTGACAAAAAAAAGTGAAACTTGATTAGTTTTACACAATCTCCAACTTTTGTCATTTTTGTTTGATCTTACATTTCATTTCAACATCTTCAGCATCTCAGACAATTTAGAAGTTATTTATCAAGGGGAGAATGCATGATGGGAAAGCATGTGAATGGTTTGAATGCATTTGAAAAAGAATAAATTACTTTATTGCTTTAATAGTTCCATTAACCTCATTATAAATGTGAGAAGACTGATTTGCTCCTATACATTCCAAACTTTGTATGATGGAGGATCCGGTTTCAACCACCTAATTGAAATACACTGAATGGAAGCTCCTAAAAGGATTAGCAACAAATAGATTTTAGCCCTTCTTTCAACGACTTCTGGAATTACACCATGAAGAACTACTTTTGGGACTTTGGGAATATCATCATGGAAGACTTCTTTAAAGGGTATCAAACACTAACCCGACGCCCCAGATGGTTTGTGACACAGAACCATCTGAGAAGAAGCCGTTTGGAAAAGGGCCGGCACTTTCCAAAAAATACTTGACAGGGTTAGGGTTATAAAACTCTTGCCGAAGAGAGTCGGGATAAGATTGAAAACATCTTTTCCATGAAGAAAAGCCTTCAGTGTCGTTCTTTGCTTTCACTGAAGAAAGCAAAGAAACAGATGCTCTTGCAGCATCTGCGTTAACCTCCTCAGAAGCCGCCATTGTTGTTTTGAACCAACAGTTGCCACTGCGTGTGACGTCTGTTGGCAAAGGCATGATCCGCCCTACTCTGAGTCATGTTGGCTTATTCTGATCATTCTACCCTTATGCTTACCAATCTGACTCCTCAAACCTAAACCTAACCAACTCAGTCAACGAAGACCAAGAGTACTAGCCAATCAGAGGCAGAGTAGGGCGGGTCATGACTTCACAATCATAGGAAAACTAATGTGGCCGCCCATAGCTGCAAGTAGCTCCTAACGGGAGGCTGACGAAGCCACTGTGGTTGGGACCCAAATGCATTATTTAAAGCCTGACGAGACGGATGTTTGGTTCTCGCATGATCTTGCGATATTGCCAGAAATGTCTCATCTTTGGACATGACCAGCTAAAGGTGACAATTTGTCCACATTATCTGCAGTACTTGTCTGAGCTGGTCGGTCCCCACTTTGCTGTCATCCGTGGAGTCCAGAAGTATCTTGTAATTAGTTTCCATTTGAATCCCTTCCGAGTATTAGAACTGGTCTCAGTAAGGTAGTTAGTTTGGGCCAGATTTATAATTTCAATGAACCTCTTTTATTCTTTTAGCTATAATAACTTTAGCCAGGTCGCTCTGGTGAAAAATATATGAATTATTAAAAAAATGATTTCGTCCTTCTGGCAACAATGTCACGGTTACTCTGAATAATCCAAATGCACCAAATCAGGCCAAATATGGTGAAATCTAACAGGGACATTGGTTCTAAAAAAGACATGAAGTCATTGTTATCAGCTTTTTAAATGTGGATGAACTGACCTTTAAATGATCGAATGGGAAATGAGGGCTGTTTTGGCAAAAAAATAAAAGGATTTATCTAAGAGAGATGTACCAACAAAACCCCAACAAAATACCTATGTCGGAGCAGGGAAGCGATACTGCATACAATAGTTGTACATCACCGACATTTTATAGTTGAGTCTTGGTGAATATTTTTAAAACACCAAAGCAATTGTGAGGAATTTAAGTTTTAAAGCGCTCCAAATTATGGATATTATGTGGTACAGTGTATTTACTTGTAGGAGTGTTTTTGAGTGTCTGTTTGAGGAATGTGCTGGAGCGGGGATGGAAGAAGTGGCTGGTTGAGGTGTTGGAGTAGAACAACAGGTCAACAGCCAGGAGGGGCTTATTGGACTTCAGCCAATCGTGGGAGCTGATCGATAGGCTCAGGGGGTAACTTTGGAGGACAAAGAACTGTAAATCCCTTGAGAGATTCAGACTCCCTCCGCACCATGGGACAGACGGGGCCTCATATTTCATGGAATATTATTTGTTGTTTGTTTTACTATTGATAGGTAATTTAGTTTGCATTTGTTATTAAATACTTGTTTTACTTTTAAAACCGCATCCAGTAACTTGTTGGGTGCGCCTGCACAGTAAGTAGTAAATAGAGAACCAGCCCAGCACTGCGGCCTTGCAGTTACAGCAGAAAATTCTAGCCTTAACACAACGATATATTTAGAACTTAAATGAATGAACTGGATCTCACCTGTGAAGCCAGTTAGGAGCCACAACTGGAAGAAAACACCTTTAAAATGAAAACGATTCCTCGATCAGAAACATTCAGACAGTGGTTATCCTTTAAACTATGCATTCTTTTTTTAAATACCATATTGAAAACATCTGTCGCCACACTGAGAGGACTTTAGCTGATTTTAGCTTGTAATACATTTGTGTGTATATATATATATATATATATAATGTATGTATATATATATATATATTTTTAACAGTAGTTTCTTTACAGGGGAAATTCGGGTTTATAAATTGGGCTCAGGCCCAAAACTGCTGCCATGGTGCCTTGGGCAGAAACTATGCAGGTTCATGGAGGGTTAGGTCTTTGTGGGCCCAGTCACAGCTCTACTCTGCATGAGAACCAATCTGACTTCATGAAGTGACAAATAGAAGGCTGTTATTTTTGTCTGACAGTCCATGTACTGAAGCTGCTGACAAATGCGTGTGTCCTCAGCTATTGGAGAAAATAAAGAAATAAGAAATCCAGTAGAATTAGGAGCTTTTGATGCACTTCTCAAGGACAAACTGAACCAGATGAAAAATGAAAGGTTGAGTTACAATACAAACTATCACACACGTTATTCTGTGATGACAACTAAAAGCAACAAAAAGTGAGTCTTCTGAAAATTGTAAACTTGAAGTTTTCAGTTTAGCTTTAATGCAAAAGGTTACTTTCTTCATTCATTTCAGTGTCACATGAGTAAAATATGTGCTCTTTAAACTAAATACACATAGTGTTGGCAGTGGTAGGTAAAAAGGGAGATTTGTAATGTAAATGGATCAATTTAGAGGTTATATTGAAATGAGTCCAAAGTACTCCTAATCCTGTTCATGCAAATACATTTACTTGTTCTGATCATTCACTATTTCATAAACATGTTTAATTGCAGATGCGGCACATGTAGCTAAAATATTCAATATCTTATATTCAGATTCATATTTAAGGGGCGCAGTAACACAATTCAATAAAGTAACAAGAGACGGACTCGAAAAAGGAATTGTCCAAATCAAAGCCATAGGGCCAGAGAACTGTAATATTTAACAAGCTTTAGAGTTTGCCCCAATATTCCAAATGTCCTCTAAACATACATTTTACAGGTTTCCTAGTCTGTACACTACTTACATATTAACTTCATATTTATTTCCATAGATTAGTATTATCCTATACCAAGCCAGTCTGACTTGAATAAGCAACAACTCAACGGACGGCCGGCTGATATTACAATGTAATGAAGTAGAGCTAACCCGGAGGGAAATTGATCAACCTCAATCTAAATAGTGTGAGTCATTGTTTCTGTCATTTGTTTTCATAAAAATAAAGAAATCAACTTCATCTGAAATGTTCTGCATGACTAAAGGATGGACTGAACCCTCCTTCGTGGCAACGTCAGCAGAAAGAGAGTAACTTTATAACGATATCAGCTCTTGCTGACCACACAGTGGTTTCCTTACTTATACATTTAATTATAAGAAGAAGTATTGTTTTTCTGAATATAGAAGTGATTTGACTACCAGCAGACATCTCTGTCTGCTTGGTGATTGCCAGGTTCCATATTAGGACCATTACTTTTCAATGTCTGTGTCAACGACAAATGTGATGATGTGATCAGGAAACAGAGTGGCTGTGGTGGAACAACGGGTGCATGGTCGGCACAAATAACACTGATGTTGTTAAAATACCAATGCTGATTAATGTGAATTCACACTTATGAATTGATACAGAATGCTTCAATTTCAGGAAAATTGTTGGACAAACAGTCCTAAATGCTAAACAAATCAAACTATTCACAAAGGTAAGTGCAACAAGTAAATAACATGACTATTAGATTTAGCTTTAAAACAATGTAAAGGTAATACTCACAGTAAACATATTTGCAGGTCATCGGCGACATCATGCTTCCAACATCAGAAACCTCAATTGTAATCTATGTGGCAGGTGAGGCTGATAAAACACTGCAGATGATTTGCATGTGCTTTGTCAAAGACCGTAATTAGTCAAAAGGTTCCTCGACGTTGAGGCATCCTTGTCTCTCTAGAAGACTGAAGGTCATCGCGTAAGGAAACGGTAACAAGTGGATGGGAAGCACATTTTCTCTGGCAGCCTTTCAGGAAATTCAGTTGAAATTTGCGCTACGATGGAAACATGACTTGATTTGAAATTGTGACAAGGTTCCTCATTTATGACTGCTTTTTTTTAAAGGGTCTCTCCAGGCGGTAAATTCCAATTTTTGAAAAGTTAAGCAAATGCGAAGTGCCTTAAACCTGCATTCTCACTAACGGTCAGCAGGGGGCGACTCCTCTGGTTGTAAATAGAAGTGAGATTGTAGAGAAGTTTATGAGGAAATGACCCTACTTGAAATGCGTGAAATGCCCAACAAGTTATCCTAAAAGAAAAGAAAGAACTTTAACCCATTCACAGCGCGTTTCCAGTTGATGAATGTCAATCGGAACCTTTTGGTCATTTAAAAATGTCTTATTCCATGTTCAGCTGTACTTAGCTCCACTCTCTGGTGTCACTTCTGGTTCCAAAGAACAACATGGCGAAGGCCAAAATGCCAAACTCAAGGTCATCAAACCAATGGGACACCACAGTGACATCACACTTCTTCTTATACAGTCTATGGTTTAATCCTCAACATTATTATTTTGAATTTATGTTTTTGTGTAAAATCGTAATCTGCAAAGTAACCAGTAACTCCAGTTGTCAGATGAATATCGTGGAGTATTATATTTCCCACTGAAATGTAGTGGAGTAGAAGTACAAAGTAACTGGATACACTCAAATAAAGTTCCTTGATATTGCACTTGATTACAGTACTGGAGTAAACGTACTTCATTACGTCACTGTTGATCAGTGTGGCTTGTGCTTGTTTCCACAGTAATCTCATGGACTCATTTCTGTGCATAACAATATGATAATGTGTAACAGTTTACTGTAGACATGAGTTTATGGTCTCAATCTCTAGTTTCAAGTCTTCTTCAATACAGCATGATGTTCATTTAGTAAATGATGGTCCATTTAGAGTCAAACAGACCATAAAGCAGAGTATGCTTTAGGGCGGGCTTACTGTGATTGACAGGTCACTGTGGCTACCAAAGCTATATCCGGTGTCTCTACATCACTCCTCCACATTCTAAATATAATATGGTAACTTCCGCTCATCGGTTGGGAAAAACAACATGGCGATGGCAGTAATTCAAGATGGCGACGGCAAAATCGCCGAACACGTGGCTTTCAAAAAGGCAGTCCACAAACCAAAGGGTGACGTCACGATGACTACGTCCACTTCTTATATACAGTCTATACATAGTCTATGGTTAACCCTTGAGATAGAAAATGTAGCAATGGTATGGGTTTTATTAGTTCGATGAAGAATGTGTTATTTCTTCATTTAAAAGTCACATATTCTTGATTCAAATTCCACTTGCATAATCTGTGGTCATCAGCCTCATAGATATGGGTTAGAAGGGGTTTGCTACATAAGTAAAGTTACATTATGCACGTTATGTACATTACAAACCGTAACCCAGGAACAGCAGTGTACTGAGTCAAAGTCCTGTGTTTGTTTGAACCATCCATCCACTGATGTTAATGGGCACACACGTGGCTGACTGCCACTCTTTCATGGAGGTTTGTGAGGAGAAACAGAGGTGGACGAGCAGCAAGGAAATAAGAGGTGAACTACCACCACTTTATTTATGAATGCATTAGAGCTGAAACGATATTTCCAGGTTTTCTTCATCTGCTATGATAGTAAATTGAATATCTCTCTCGTGGACGAAAGAAGTCGGGGTGGATGGACGGGTCAAACAAACACAGGACTTTGACTTAGCAGACTGCTGTTCCTGGGGTAACGTTTGTAACGTTTGTAACGTACATAACGAAAAACAACACATGGGGCGTCAACACTTTCTACTCTCCACATCCTACCAAAGAAACACAAACTTACATGAAATACAGCGTATTAAACATCACATTCACTAGCAAGGACCATCCATCAACTGAATGCGATTCAGTTGACGATTTTATTTGTCGGACATGGATGAAAGAGGATCGTTCGTTGATTCTGTCGGTCGGTCGGATGGGTTGTGGGGAGCTACGTCGGAGGATCCGCGGTGGCGCCCGGGCATGACGAACCCCTTCAGGATCCTACGAAAAAGATAGAAAGAGAGGAGGGAGAGAGGAAGAGGAAAAAGGGGTTGGGAGGGTGGGGTTTGGAATCCGTAAACGGGACAGGAAGAGTGGGTTAGGGAGGTATTTATAGGAATACCGGAAGATGCGTGTTAGAGGTGTGGTCCTGCTCCTGAAACTCCGCTAATTAGCTTCAATTCACTAGCAAGGACCAAACCATCAACTGAATGCGTTTAACGATTTTATTTGTCCGACATGGATGAAAGAGGATCGTTCGTTGATTCTGTCGGTCAGTCGGATGGGTTGTGGGGAGCTACGTTGGAGGATCCGCCGTGGCGCCCGTGCATGACGAACCCCCAAAAACCCCGATTATTTGAGATGTGATTGAGCGGCTTGGAGATCTTTGAGATCTGAGCGGAGGTAAGCTTGCGAGGACCAGCGGCCCATGATTTGGATGAGGTGTTCTAGGATGCCATTATGGGAGGCTGAGGTAGAGGCTCCGATTCTCCGTGTCCGGAGTACGAGGTGGGAGAAATGCCAGATGCCGGACGAGGAGAGAATGTGGAGGAAGTGCTGGTGGAACCAGAATGTGGTAGCTACTTCGCTGGATTCTGAGATGAAGAGTGGAGCCGTTGGCGATAGGCTCTGGGATTTTCGAAACTGGAAGTATGAGGAAAGGGTCTCGAATGGACTCTGTGGTGACTGTATCTTAATTAAAGTAAAAGATGGGCATAGGTCGGCCTGATTAGTTAGTTTTGTTTGCTTTAAGTAGAATGTCACGGTGTCTTCTGAAAGATAGGATAAGTCAGATAACCAAAGAAGGCCAGGGAGAACATGGCTTCCAAGGTTAAGGCAACGTGCAGATTGCTGTATCTGGAACGGATAGTGATGATGCATACGGACGGTAGGTCAAAAGTGAAAGGGAGGAGACAAGGACCTTGTGTGGGCTCTTTCTTTGATAGACCTTTGAGGAGCGAGGCTAATTGGGAATGATTTGAGGCCGAGCATGGGTTTCCGGTTAAGAATTTGCAGAAGAAGTTTATGCCGCTACGGTAAACTTTGATAGTACGCGTTTTGATGACACCATGGAATGAGTGTGACGAAACATGTCATGGAAACCAGATCGAACGACCAGATGGAGGAACCGGCGTCGGATGGGTGTCTGCATGAAGGGCCAAGCTCTGAACCTCTGAAGTGCAAAACGAGAAAGGGAGTCAGCGATAGTATTAGAATGCCCGGGAATATGAGCGGCACGAAGAAGGTAATTGTGTGTGAATGAATGCCAGGTTAGACGGCGAATGAACGGCATGATGGATGGCTCGTTGGGGCATCCTTTGTTGATTATGTCGCTTGAAGTAAGTGGCGGGGGGCACTGGCATCTCGGTACCGGGTGCCCTGGCATCTCGGTGCCGGGGGCGCTGGCATATCAGTGGCGGGGGCGCTGGCATCTCGGTGCCAGTTGCCCGACTGGCTAGAAAAGGCTGCTGTAGTAGGCGGCGGATGTTAAAGTTCTCCTGCCAGTTTTGGCTGATGTGACTGCTTGGAATGGAGAACTTGGGTCACAGGCATCCCGGTGCCGGGTTCCCATCCCACTCACTGCTACCATGGAGCAGTCGCTAGGGACAATGGGAATCTGTATGACCGATGAATGAGCACGAACAGTTTTCTTGAACAATCTTTTCCAAAAACCTTTTCAAGTACTTTGTTTTCTAAACCCAGCAGGGGTTCGCAAGGGTGAGCTGATAAAGAAACGTCATAAGATATCATACAAACATAGTAAGCCAGGCTATCTCATGTTTACAGCTTAGAGCAGACAAACACAGTTTAATCCATTCCTTACACTTAAGTGCTCATATCTTTGGTTTTGGAAAGGTAAAAAAAACAAAGACACCCTCTTTAGTTTCATGTTATATGATCCAGGGCTATCTTACAATTGTACATACGTATCTATTCTATATTTTGTATCTATTTATTAGCCACAGACGTACTTAAATATGTGCATTTGTCCCCGCTAAGTAAGTGTAAGTTTGAACGGAAAGAACTCAAACATCATTTGACATGATAAGAAGAGACAGAGTCGATTTTAGACCAAAAAGAATGTATTTTATACTAATATTGTAGAACACAAACATTTTACAAATATTCATAGCTACTGCAAACGTTTTAAACCTCAGTACCCTTTTGGCCAACTTTGAAACAGGAGCCTCACTGAACTATCCGATCAATAAAGCACGACATTTCAGCTGTTAATCTCACCATCTCACTCAATGTAAAGGCTCAGCTTGTCCTGATGCTACACCACAGCAAAAAATAAAAAGCATGTGATAAATCTGTGTTTTTGTTATGAAAAACCACTACGTGTCTTGACATTCAGAGAGAGTTATGTTCAGTGTGAGCCGTCACTGTTGGAGTGTGACGTGCTTCAAATTAAAGCAGCAAAATAAATGGTATGAGTTATTATTAAAGCCCCAAAGTAAAGCCAACAATTCTAATGTACATTTGCTGCAACACTATACAGACGGTCTGGTGCTGCTGAAGAACGTCACTCGTGTGTCGTTTTTAGGAAAGTCTGTGAAGACACAAGGGTAGAAGAGGCGGAAGGTCAGGTTAATAAAGATGGGAAAAGTTTGCACAGATTAATAACGGATGTCTGGAAAACCATAAGGGACCAGAAGCCTTTTAGAGCTGTGTAAAAATAAATCACAATTAAAAGGGGAACTCCACCCATTTTACACAGGTGTTTCAAGGTGTTGGGGAACACTACTGCACATGTGAAGATGTTAGATTTAGATATTATTTGACTTGATCAATATTATTGGAACTCTGTTATACTTTAAAGAGCATCTTTCTGTGATTTCTCTGTGCATGTGTATTGTGATAATATCTGATATGTGGCATGTGCTCGAATTCAAACCTTCACTGTTCACTCTGAATGTGGAATAGTACTTTGACCATTGACATTGTGAGTGAACACTAATTATGAGACTTAATTTATAGTTTGGTTCTTGGTCCCTGTTCTCAGGGTGGTTCTCCGTTATTATTAATACTTGTTAATACTCGTATTGATATTAATAATTCTATTGATGTCAATAATTTTGTTTTTCATATTTGCAGATAACTAAACACGCTCCTGCCACATCCCAACATCAGTTTCTCCAATTTCAACTGAAGGGTGCAATGTGAAATCAAGGTTGCTCCTGGCATGATGTGAAAAAAGGCCAATTATTGTCTGCCTCCTTTATTAAAACAACATGAGTTTGTTTGGCTGCACTGTAAAATGTATTTCGTTGGCTGCCCCAAGAATTATGGGGCCGGTAGTATTAAACCACACTTTACTGTAAAATTCCTCACCTGTCACACAGATGAAGTGAAGATGATCTCCACACGGGAGATCCCTCCAGTGGAAGCGGCCGTCGGTGTCGACGCCGCCACAGGGACTGGTCATTTGCCAGATGGACTTTGTCTCCCAGTAGCTGTAGTCCACAGAGGCACCAGACATCCAGGTCCACGTACCCGCCATCAGGTACCTAAAGAGGACGCCTTGAAAGTTTAACTTTTTAAGCGAATTACAACCGAAGTGTTGGCTTTAGTTTAGAGTGTCAGCAGCTGTGACAAAAATGTCTTTGGATGTGAAATATAGCAGTTATTCCCTTGTGGACGTGGGTCCCTCCTATTAATATAGCACTTTGTCACAATCTGAGCTTATTGACTGTGGCTTCTGTTTGATTATCATTGCCCCTTTAATGACCCGTTGTTGACGTACCAGATGTGTCTGGTGTAATAAATGGCCCTGATATTAAAGTAATGAGGGGGAATTATCTTTGAGAATGGAGGGATCAGGATTGTGCAAACACTATGGATTCAACTTTTGAAAGTATAAAAAGAACAAAAAACAAAACAAGCAGGAGTAACATCCACCCTTGGTGAAATGGACCTTGTTATTAGATGGAGTACCTGCGCAGTCCCAACCAAACATGTTTGGTGAGGTGGAAGGATGCGTTTCTCATCACGTCCTCAACCTCCCTCTGCTCCTCCTCACTGCGTATGCTGAGCAGGTCCCAGTAGAAGTCCCTGCAATAGAGCAGGGCATCCGACCAGCACAGCTTCTTCTCCACCACGACTATGCTCCGGCCCATCACCACCGCACCGAAGGAGGGAGAAAGAATTGCCAGTTCTGTAAAATGCGAGCGAGAGCACATGTGGTTCGGAGATTCTGCGGTTCGGAGATGCTGCTGTGACAGTTTTCCTCTGAGATTTTCAAAACTCTGTATTGGGGTTTAAAATCACTCATATCATCCTCTGTTGAGAAATACAAAAAGAGATCTTTGATGGACTTACCTCCGAACACCTCCAACTCACACAATGACAATATACCTTGAGGGTTATCAAGATACACATTGACAAACCGGCCTATCATCCCACCACAGTCGAAGGTGCGGGTACTTCCACTCGGGATGGATGTGATAACGGCACAGCTGAAAGAGAGACAGAAATTAAAGGATAATTCTTCATAGCAATGCGTTTGGTGCAGAAAGTGCAAAAAGTTTTGATGTGGCAGTCAGACAATTGTTTGTAGAACAAAGCAACGGATTGTTCAGACCACTTTTTGGAAGGTCAAACTAAAAAAGAGAGTTCAGCAAGCTCAGTGAAGCATATTCTCCACAGACAGCCGCTCAAATCACACCAATCGAACTTACTTAGGATCTATAATGATTGATTAAGTCCCTAGTTTTGCTGATTGCACTATAGGCATATTTCCCCATGAACGCTATGGTGGTAAATCAATGAATAAATAGATACATAAAAACAACACTGATTTCTTCCTGTTCACTCCTCATGGAGCCTACTTGAATAAAACTTCTGTCTACTAAATAGTCAACACAGTCTCACGGCAGTTTGGTTTCCTGTACAGGGACACGGATTGTCCGTTTTTTCCGTGTCCCTCGGCACAACCTTTTTTTCGGGACGACATTACGTTAAAGGTTCAAGCAACAACACTACTTGGTTAGGTTTGGGAAAAACATCATGGTTAGCCTTAAAGTTAGGTTTAGGAAAACTTTCTTGACAGTTTGGTTTAGGCAACAAAACCACTACCATAAAACCACAACGCGGTATCAAACACCGGTCTTCTGGTTGAAAGTCCTGTTTGTTGGACCCATTATCCTCCCCTGCCACCTACTAAGAGTCATCTTTTTGGATGTTATGAAGTACGTCACTTACTCTGAATGTTGCTTAGTCACGTGAATGCATTTAATTTGTGTCTCCACCACCAATAAGGCCCATAATTGACTTTCCATTGACATTGTTTTCGTGCTGAGTGACCCGAAATAAAAACGGACAATTCGTGTCCATGTACACGAAACCAATAAGATTGCGTTTTGTGACTATTTCACGAAGGTGAGGACAGTTTGGCCAGATGCTGTCAAGACATGGGCGGGGAATTAAAAGTGTCACATGTACTAATCTACATCTATCACAATCTAATCTTGCATAATGCCATGAAAACTGGTGGAACTCCTTCTACTGAGGAAGCTCTTGTTATACAGTTGAAAGTATTATAGCTTATTAAATGAAATTAAGATGATAAACATATTATTTTCTGTGAGATATTTGTATACTTAATGCATACACTGGTGTGGTAGAATCACAATTCCAGGATTACCTCGGGTTGTTGTTGCCGTTGTTCTCGGGGGAATTCCCAATGAGGATCTTGGCATTATTGATCCTCTCGGATAGTATATCCCTGTTGGTGATGCTAACAGATGAGATCCTGTACATGGCCGGCAGGAGTAGGCTCCACCACGTGCTCTGTCCTGTATTCGATGCTGTATGGCTGCAGGATCCAGCGTTGTGATTTGGGTTTCTATTCCCATCGATTGCCTTCGAAGCGGCTGAAAGAGTCGATGATTGAGATGCCGTTCCACTGGGCGCAACATTCGGCAAAGAGGTAACTTGGGTGTGACAAAAAAAAGTGAAACTTGATTAGTCTTACACAATCTCCAACTTTTGTCATTTTCGTTTGATCTTACATTTCATTTCAACATCTTCAGCATCTCAGACAATTTAGAAGTTATTTATCATGTTGACGTTTCACTTTTTCTTCATTAAGCTGCATTGACATTCAAACAGTTTTGAGTATGTTAGAAATGTATATTATGAAAACAAATCAAAGGAAGCAACGAGTGACACAGAGACCTCAACGGTGAGAGAGTGAGACGGAAGAGAAGGGGAGAATGCATGATGGGAAAGCATGTGAATAGTTTGAATGCGTTTGAAAAAGAATAAATAACTTTATTGCTTTAATAGTTCCATTAACCTCTTTCTAAATGTGAGCTTTTGAAGACTCAAAGAAAATGTGATTTGCTCCTATACATTCCAAACTTTGTATGATGGAGGATCCGGTTTCAACCACCTAATTGAAATACACTGAATGGAAGCTCCTAAAAGGATTAGCAACAAATAGATTTTAGCCCTTCTTTCAACGACTTCTGGAATTACACCATGAAGAACTACTTTTGGGACTTTGGGAATATCATCATGGAAGACTTCTTTAAAGGGTATCAAACACTAACCCGACGCCCCAGATGGTTTGTGACACAGAACCATCTGAGAAGAAGCCGTTTGGAAAAGGGCCGGCACTTTCCAAAAAATACTTGACAGGGTTAGGGTTATAAAACTCTTGCCGAAGAGAGTCGGGATAAGATTGAAAACATCTTTTCCATGAAGAAAAGCCTTCAGTGTCGTTCTTTGCTTTCACTGAAGAAAGCAAAGAAACAGATGCTCTTGCAGCATCTGCGTTAACCTCCTCAGAAGCCGCCATTGTTGTTTTGAACCAACAGTTGCCACTGCGTGTGACGTCTGTTGGCAAAGGCATGATCCGCCCTACTCTGAGTCATGTTGGCTTATTCTGATCATTCTACCCTTATGCTTACCAATCTGACTCCTCAAACCTAAACCTAACCAACTCAGTCAACGAAGACCAAGAGTACTAGCCAATCAGAGGCAGAGTAGGGCGGGTCATGACTTCACAATCATAGGAAAACTAATGTGGCCGCCCATAGCTGCAAGTAGCTCCTAACGGGAGGCTGACGAAGCCACTGTGGTTGGGACCCAAATGCATTATTTAAAGCCTGACGAGACGGATGTTTGGTTCTCGCATGATCTCGCGATATTGCCAGAAATGTCTCATCTTTGGACATGACCAGCTAAAGGTGACAATTTGTCCACATTATCTGCAGTACTTGTCTGAGCTGGTCGGTCCCCACTTTGCTGTCATCCGTGGAGTCCAGAAGTATCTTGTAATTAGTTTCCATTTGAATCCCTTCCGAGTATTAGAACTGGTCTCAGTAAGGTAGTTAGTTTGGGCCAGATTTATAATTTCCATAATAACCTTTTTTATTCTTTTAGCTATAATAACTTTAGCCAGGTCGCTCTGGTGAAAAATATATGAATTATTAAAAAAATGATTTCGTCCTTCTGGCAACAATGTCACGGTTACTCTGAATAATCCAAATGCACCAAATCAGGCCAAATATGGTGAAATCTAACAGGGACATTGGTTCTAAAAAAGACATGAAGTCATTGTTATCAGCTTTTTAAATGTGGATGAACTGACCTTTAAATGATCGAATGGGAAATGAGGGCTGTTTTGGCAAAAAAATAAAAGGATTTATCTAAGAGAAATGTACCAACAAAACCCCAACAAAATACCTATGTCGGAGCAGGGAAGCGATACTGCATACAATAGTTGTACATCACCGACATTTTATAGTTGAGTCTTGGTGAATGTTTTTAAAACACCAAAGCAACGATATATTTAGAACTTAAGTGAATGAACTGGATCTCACCTGTGAAGCCAGTTAGGAGCCACAACTGGAAGAAAACACCTTTAAAATGAAAAAGATTCCTCGATCAGAAACATTCAGACAGTGGTTATCCTTTAAGCCAGTGATTTGCAACTGCTGTGCCGCGGCACACCAGTGAGCCGTGAGAGATCGTCAGGTGTGCCGTGGGAAAATGTCCAATTTCACTTAGTCACTCAGTCCAAAAAAACATTATTTAGTTGTTGCAAATACTTTGCCATTGTTGAGCGTCTGAACTGCAATATAGTGGCTGACTCAGTAATAATACTCTTCCATGCCAGTGGGTGGCAGTAGGTAGCGCAGTAATGACCTCGTTAATGTAGGACAG
>JAVDOI010000132.1:206308-211308 GCA_032191485.1 Leptoclinus maculatus
TGTGGATGGAAAATTGTGACGAGGTTCCTCATTTATGACTGCTTTTTTTTAAAGGGTCTCTCCAGGCGGTAAATTCCAATTTTTTAAAAAGTTAAGCAAATGCGAAGTGCCTTAAACCTGTGTGATGGGGCATTTTGGTGTGCTCGTACATTTCTACTGTGATTTAGTTCATGGGCCTTACTCACTAACAAAACTATATGTGACATATGATTGTGTACTAAGAGAGTGGGAACAGGACCATATGGGGTATCTCTGCCAGAGAAGGTTTAGGTGTGAAGATTCCGAGGGATAATCAAAGGTAACAGAGACAAATGTCTTTATGTGACAAGTGTGAAGAATTTCAGTATTAAAAATAGTATTAGTATGATTATTAGCACCTCTAGTGGTGAATATAAGTGTCACGATAATAAGAATGTCACAATAGGTTAAAGAGTCACAATATATTTACTTATGGAATGTATTCTATGTTTACAGGTTCACTGATAGAGGATATTATATGTTACAGTATATGGACACATTGAATGTATTAAGCCATAAAAGCATAGTCACTGTAGGTATTAAACACTGTAGAGAATACGTTTTAAAGGGTCAGATATAGGGACTTCCTAAGTGAGGCTTTACAGGCATGGAGCAGAGAAGAGGCCAGTGAGACCATATAAGGAGATGTCCAGCATGGAGCAGAGAAGAGGCCAGTGAGACCATATAAGGAGATGTCCAGCATGGAGAAGAGAAGGAGCCAGTGAGACCATATAAGGAGATGTCCAGCATGGAGAAGAGGCCAGTGAGACCATATAAGGAGATGTCCAGCATGGAGCAGAGAAGAGGCCAGTGAGACCATATAAGGAGATGTCCAGCATGGAGAAGAGGCCAGTGAGACCATATAAGGAGATGTCCAGCATGGAGCAGAGAAGAGGCCAGTGAGACCATATAAGGAGATGTCCAGCATGGAGAAGAGGCCAGTGAGACCATATAAGGAGATGTCCAGCATGGAGAAGAGGCCAGTGAGACCATATAAGGAGATGTCCAGCATGGAGCAGAGAAGGAGCCAGTGAGACCATATAAGGAGATGTCCAGCATGGAGCAGAGAAGGAGCCAGTGAGACCATATAAGGAGATGTCCAGCATGGAGCAGAGAAGAGGCCAGTGAGACCATATAAGGAGATGTCCAGCATGGAGCAGAGAAGAGGCCAGTGAGACCATATAAGGAGATGTCCAGCATGGAGCAGAGAAGGAGCCAGTGAGACCATATAAGGAGATGTCCAGCATGGAGAAGAGAAGAGGCCAGTGAGACCATATAAGGAGATGTCCAGCATGGAGAAGAGGCCAGTGAGACCATATAAGGAGATGTCCAGCATGGAGAAGAGGCCAGTGAGACCATATAAGGAGATGTCCAGCATGGAGCAGAGAAGGAGCCAGTGAGACCATATAAGGAGATGTCCAGCATGGAGCAGAGAAGAGGCCAGTGAGACCATATAAGGAGATGTCCAGCATGGAGCAGAGAAGAGGCCAGTGAGACCATATAAGGAGATGTCCAGCATGGAGCAGAGAAGGAGCCAGTGAGACCATATAAGGAGATGTCCAGCATGGAGAAGAGAAGAGGCCAGTGAGACCATATAAGGAGATGTCCAGCATGGAGCAGAGAAGGAGCCAGTGAGACCATATAAGGAGATGTCCAGCATGGAGCAGAGAAGAGGCCAGTGAGACCATATAAGGAGATGTCCAGCATGGAGCAGAGAAGAGGCCAGTGAGACCATATAAGGAGATGTCCAGCATGGAGCAGAGAAGGAGCCAGTGAGACCATATAAGGAGATGTCCAGCATGGAGCAGAGAAGAGCCAGTGAGACCATATAAGGAGATGTCCAGCATGGAGCAGAGAAGAGCCAGTGAGACCATATAAGGAGATGTCCAGCATGGAGCAGAGAAGAGGCCAGTGAGACCATATAAGGAGATGTCCAGCATGGAGCAGAGAAGAGCCAGTGAGACCATATAAGGAGATGTCCAGCATGGAGCAGAGAAGAGGCCAGTGAGACCATATAAGGAGATGTCCAGCATGGAGCAGAGAAGAGGCCAGTGAGACCATATAAGGAGATGTCCAGCAGAGGTGACCACATCAAAGAACAGGCCGAGCCCTGAAGAGAGGGTCGGGCATTCGGCCATGAGGCTGCTCCGAGGGATTTTGCCATAAAGTATCGATCAGGGGAGGAACCAAGATGACCACAAGCCAATCACTGATTGACACAGACAATTGTTTTCAGCGTTTTGTGACAGTTCGAACACTTTACTTCTTTCAGAGGGCATAAAAGGCAACAGATCACATTACCATTCCATTTTCAGATAATCTGTGTGCAGAACTGTGAGGGTTTGTGTGGGTGTGATCTCTGTTCTCGAGAACATCACTATCGGTAGTTAATTTAGTTTGCATTTGTTATTAAACACTTGTTTTACTTTTAAACCGGATTCAGTAACTTTTTGGGTGCGCCTGCGCAGTAAGTAGTAAATAGAGAAGCACCCAGTCAAGCGGCCTCCCCTCCATTCAGGAAAAGTGAAGCCTTAACACAAGGCTCAGAAGAGGAAGGGGAGGACTGGAGGGTGTCAATGGGGAGCTTGAAACTGCTGATCAAGTGTGATAATGTAATGCCTGATGTTTCCCCCCCTTGTGTGCTGAGATGTTTATGAGCAAGAGAGACACTGGATTCTGGGCTCATCCTCTGCAGACTGTGTTGCAGTCAGTATGACGGTGAAGCCTTCTCTGGCCAGAGAAGACAAACTTCTTTCCTCAATGTTTCTTGTTTCAGTATTCAGGATTATAGGACTCACTCGGTACTATTGAATAGTTTTTTCCACCACACCTGCATTCTCACTAATGGTCAGCAGGGGGCGACTCCTCTGGTTGTAAATAGAAGTGAGATTGTAGAGAAGTTTATGAGGAAATGACCCTACTTCAAATGTGTGAAATGCCCAACAAGTTATCCTAAAAGAAAAGAAAGAACTTTAACCCATTCACAGCGCGTTTCCAGTTGATGAATGTCAATCGGAACCTTTTGGTCATTTAAAAATGTCTTATTCCATGTTCAGCTGTACTTAGCTCCACTCTCTGGTGTCACTTCTGGTTCCAAAGAACAACATGGCGAAGGCCAAAATGCCAAACTCAAGGTCATCAAACCAATGGGACACCACAGTGACATCACACTTCTTCTTATACAGTCTATGGTTTAATCCTCAACATTATTCTTTTGAATTCATGTTTTTGTGTAAAATCGTAATCTGCAAAGTAACCAGTAACTCCAGTTGTCAGATGAATATCGTGGAGTATTATATTTCCCACTGAAATGTAGTGGAGTAGAAGTACAAAGTAACTGGATACACTCAAATAAAGTTCCTTGATATTGCACTTGATTACAGTACTGGAGTAAACGTACTTCATTACGTCACTGTTGATCAGTGTGGCTTGTGCTTGTTTCCACAGTAATCTCATGGACTCATTTCTGTGCATATTAATATTCACGATAACAATATGATCGTGTTTAACAGTTTACTGTAAACGATACCTAAATCAACCAATTCTGACACTTTAGTTGTAAACATGAAACACAGAGACGACTTGTTTTTATTCATTGGAGTTCCTCTATGTTACCTGTTTTACATATGCTTTGCATTAGATGAGGAAGCAGCACTACGGTGTTTGTAGGCGTGGCTCCTGGTGAGCATCAATAATGAATCCAGTGACTCGTCGTCAGAGAAACGGCTCTCTGAGGGTCTTTAACCCCACGAAGTTAACATGATGGAAGAGTGCACCGTATGTCTGGACACATCAAGTGTAGAATAACATTATTCACTACTCAAATGACAACGGGCTGCAATGAACACTGCCGTGATGCTGTACTTGATTCTGAAGAAGTTTGTAATTATTTTACAGTTAAATCATCACAGTGTGACATAAAGTTGTACTCGTACTTCATCAGGTAGTCTCTGAATATCGATGCAGAGTTGCAGTGAAAAGATATAAAGCAGTCGTGTGTTCACGTGAACGGAGCAGGTTAAAGCAGCAGTGATACGCATGTAGTTCATCCTGGTTCATGCATTGAACAAACCAACAACTGGATGTGTCAGAACTTTCTATAGTTAAACAAAGAACAAACAGAAGTCATTGTTTTTGGGACCAAGGACGAACGATTGAAAGTCAGCGCTCAGCTTCAATCACTGATGTTAAAAACCTCAAACCATCCATAAATCTAGAGTAGTTCTGGATTCAGACCTCAACCTGAACAGACATATCAAGACAATGACACAATCAGCCTCCTATCACCTGAAGAACATATCAAGGGTTAGAGGACTTATGTCTCAACAGGTAGAACGTGTCCATCATTTATCTTCAGTAGACTGGACTACTGTAACGGTGTGTTTACAGGTCTCTGTAACAAGTCAATCAGAAAGCTGCAGCTCGAGTCCTCACTAAGACCAAGAAAGTGGATCACATCACTCCAGTTCTGAGGTCTTTACACTGGCTTCCTGTCCAACAAAGAATTGACTTTAAAATCCTGCTGTTGGTTTATAAAGCACTGAATGGTTTAGGGCCAAAATACATGTCTGATCTGCTGCTACCTTATGAACCATCCCTACTCTTAGGTGGTCTGGGACCGGTCTGCTCTCTGTTCCAAGAGTCACAACTAAACATGGAGAAGCAGCGTTCAGTTGTTCTGCTCCACATATCTGGAACAAAGTCCCAGAAAGCTGCAGGTCTGCTGAGACCCTCAGCTCCTTTAAGTCAAGACTGAAGACTTTTCTGTTTGCTGCCTTTAATTGAACCACATTCAAGGATATTAATCCATTTCTACATTTTACTACTGTGTTTTATTTCTTACACTGTTTTTAATGTTTCAATGAATGTTCTTAATTGTTTTTAAATTATTGTTTAGTCACTACTTGTTAGCAAAAATCAGCACAAAACATCAGTTTTTGTTTAGGAAGTTTTTAGAAGTTTATTGTCTTGTGTTCATAAAA
>JAVDOI010000132.1:216308-278808 GCA_032191485.1 Leptoclinus maculatus
CTGAGTCTGACTTCAGTGTGATCCCTTTGTTACAGTGTGAGTCTGACTTCAGCGTGATCCCTTTGTTACAGTGTGAGTCTGACTTCAGTGTGATCCCTTTGTTACACTGTGAGTCTGACTTCAGTGTGATCCCTTTGTTACACTGTGAGTCTGACTTCAGTGTGATCCCTTCTTAGTGTGAGTCTGACTTCAGTGTGATCCCTTTGTTACAGTGTGAGTCTGACTTCAGTGTGATCCTTTCTTAGTGTGAGTCTGACTTCAGTGTGATCCCTTTGTTACAGTGTGAGTCTGACTTCAGTGTGATCCCTTTGTTACAGTGTGAGTCTGACTTCAGTGTGATCCCTTTGTTACACTGTGAGTCTGACTTCAGTGTGATCCCTTTGTTACACTGTGAGTCTGACTTCAGTGTGATCCCTTCTTAGTGTGAGTCTGACTTCAGTGTGATCCCTTTGTTACAGTGTGAGTCTGACTTCAGTGTGATCCCTTTGTTACAGTGTGAGTCTGACTTCAGTGTGATCCCTTTGTTACAGTGTGAGTCTGACTTCAGTGTGATCCTTTCTTAGTGTGAGTCTGACTTCAGTGTGATCCCTTTGTTACAGTGTGAGTCTGACTTCAGTGTGATCCCTTTGTTACACTGCGAGTCTGACTTCAGTGTGATCCCTTTGTTACAGTGTGAGTCTGACTTCAGTGTGATCCCTTTGTTACAGTGTGAGTCTGACTTCAGTGTGATCCCTTTGTTACAGTGTGAGTCTGACTTCAGTGTGCAGCAGAGCAGACCCTCCGCCAACTACCGTTGGCTTGGCTCATCTGTTGCCGGGGGCAACTCAACCCGCAGAGGAAGGAGGGGCGCTCGTTAACAGGTGATCTGTGGACACAAACCAGCACACGGCGTCTCTCCCACAGGCCATATGCAGAACACATCAGGGAGTGTGGACGTCACAGCTGCCTTCTACTGTCCACTTCATCGCCCCCCCCCCCCCCCCCCTCCATCATCTAGTAGTCCAACCATGTCCTCGGCCTTCCCTCCCTTGTCTTTTGTTCCTCTCTGTCTTCTATCTTGTGTGTCCCTCTTCCATCTTTCCTCTCATCATGTCCCCCCCCCCCCTCTCGCCCCAGCAGGATGCAGATGGTGCTTAATGGACGCATAACCGAGCGTAACTGCCTCGTGAATTATTCCACAGGCACCAGGTGAGTCATAGGACAGCTCCATATGCAGAGAGGTAAGCGCACAACTACAGGACGTAAAGCACCCGACTGTAAGGGTTCTCTCTACTCTCTAACACTGGTTAAACACTCTGCAGCTTTCATTTAGTATTGGTAACATCTACATCACTTTGTACAGTTCAATGGCTGAGCCGCATTAAAGCTTTGATTGGCTCAACCATCAAGACGGGTGAATGCTTTTTATTGACACAGTATATAATGTTTAAATATTGAGGAAATGGAACTGAAATCTGAAAGACCCATTGAGACTTATTGAAAAGGCTGAATATGCAGCTCCATAGATTTCAAGGTTAATTACAATTGGTTGTCTGGACGGAGCACAGGAGGGGTTCCCCTCTCACCTCGTAGGTCCGCTGCACGTCTGCTGCCTGGAAGAAGTGGAGAGAGCGGTCAATCACGGAACCGCTGGAGATTGTTACGTTTGTATGTATGTGTCCGTAGAGGTGCAGGACTTATGGATTGCAATTAAAACCAAGGCCACAGAGAGAAAAACGTTACAGGAGCAAAACACACCCTGAAAGTGTTTGGGGTGATCTCGGGTACATATCCACCAGAGGACGGAGGGAACACATTGAGGTCCTGGTGCTAACAACCTTTAGTCCTCTGGTTCAACAGCTCCAGGAGATCAGAGGCGAGTCAACACACACCTGGTGGTGCTGGTCAGACGGAAGCCCAACTCAGTGGCTTCAGTGAGGATGACATCGTCCGCTTGAGGCTCTGTGGAGATGAGAGTGATGGGAAACTCCCAGATCCCCCCGGACACACGCCGCACAGCGAGGACCGCTGATCGCCTGGAGACACACACACACACACACACGACAACATCGAAGCTAGAATGAGCAGGTTTAGTTCAGGCTGGGTGTACCGTGGTGTGGCGAGCGGCAGCACATGACGATACGATGAAGGGATATCTGATGGGTGACACCGATATGTGACCCTCACTGAGGGATACGTGCTGCTCCGTACCAACGTACCAACCAATCGCCTCGATGGGATTCTTTCTCTTGTACTACTGCAAACAGTTTGCTTCAGTCTGCTCTCCCCTCATTGTCTTCCACTTTAATGTTTCTGTGAAAGTGCAACCTCAGCATTCCTATTCATCTAAAGAAACACGATTCATTAAACCGGTCTTTATTATGCATGGTACTTGGTCTCGACATGTCACCGCCCGTGGCGGAGACATAACATGCAGATAATGGAAGAGCCTATTAGCACCACCCCGTCACTTCCTCATGGAGAACTCATTAGCTCTCACAGATATTGATTCTACCAGGGCACGCCTCACGACTCCTGAGCTGATGAATGAATGCACTCTTCACTCAGCAGGGGGTCAGTAGAGAGTCGATGCACCGACTGAACGGTGAGACCAGGCTGGATCATTGCATGACATACAAGTTAGAACTGATGTTTAACTGCAGTGTTTATTTCAAGCAACAGAGGTGGAAGTAACAATGCCCCCTGTGGAGTTTCACACTTCTCACTCCTGTAGACTTCTATTCCATCAGACTTGTGTTCAGATCCAGAGGCTCCCGTCTGTCGCTAACAGAGCGAGAGAGAGACAGGAAGAAGTGTGTGTTTGTATATTAGTGGCTTTTTATTTCCTAAACAATGCAGCTGAGAGCAAATGTGTTCAAAGGGAAACTTTGATGCTTTTCAAGCGGCTCTGCTTCACGTGAAGATGAAATGAGGACTTTTTGCCGGCGGGCGAGCGGAGGAGCTCCGGGCGTCGTTTCATCTGCAGTAACACGGAGACGACTGAACATCGCCAAAGTTTCCCTTTCATCTCTCCCTCGTCCTCCTGATCCGACGACAGGTGTGTGTGTGTGTGGAGTCCTCCACACACACACACACCTAATGATCTCAATCATTATTGTAACTTTATTGTAAAGGCTAAAGGTTAAAGGTTAAAGGTTAAAGGTTAAAGACGCTCTAACTTCGGTTTTACTTGAAGTCAGAAGAAAACCCAAACGTTAAGATTCTGCACATGTAATAAATGAATGCAGAGGCCACGCCCACCGGAGAACGAGAGAGGTAGAGGAGACTGTACTTTAGAGGAAGACAAATGAATGCAGTGTGTGTGTGTGTGTGTGAGCACTGTGTGTACTTGTTTTGTTTTTCAGACTTATTATTAGCATCCTTTTGTTATTTTATTTGTTTCTCTGATTCAGTGTTCTTCCTCTCGTGTGTGTGTGTGTGTGTGTGTTTAGTTCTCCCTGGTAATGAGTGTTTGTGCTTCTCTTTGGACTTTTTTGGCTTTGAATGTGGTTTGTGTCTCAAAGTGTTTTTTGTTCTATGTGCCTTTGTGTGTACAAGGATTTCTCTTGAGTGTGCGAGGTAACACAACCGGTGCAGTGGTTGAACGAGGACAACGGGATCCAACCCTAAAGCAGCTGAATCTCTGCTCCTGGTAGAGATTGCTGCTCCTGCATACTTGTCAACGCGTGTCACGTTCTCGTTAAACGTGTGTGTGTGTGTGTGTGTGTGTACCACTGTACCTGCATGGCCTGAGGGGGGCGTAGACCAGTCTGATGCCGGCCTCAGGGTCCCTCCTCACTACCTCTATGGAGGCGGAGAGGCGGTCCTCCACCTCGTCTGAACGAACCGTGCACAGGTACGTGTGCGGAGGTGAGAGGTGGGACGAAGGTGCCGAGCAGCTGTGAGGACCACCGGAAGAAAATGAGAAGCGACTTGCTGTCCTTGAGCGGATCTTAACAACGTTAAGAAAGTAAAAGGTTTATTCACATGCTTCTCTATGTTCTATTAGATGTTTGAGCGCTGCCTGCTGTCTCCACTTGTTTCCGATTGTGATCAACAATCAATCGCCCGCTGAGCTGAATCAGAAGGATCCGGACTCCTCTCGTCTCGTTATCGATGAGTAACCGATGACAATTAGAACAATCTCCTGCTTCATTAAACACACGTCAGGTTGACTCACATAAGAATGACACACGCGTGATACACTGTGAGACAAACTGAGTTCTCTCAACAGAATCACTATTAAAGAGAAAGAGACGATGCATTTGATATTTATAGAGCGTATACATCCATCCTTTAGCACTGTGGTCTTGATCAAATGTCTTTCTGCTGACCATGTCAGAATTACGAGGTCTAAAGGTTGAAATCCTCAGAAGTGTTTTCTGATATTGCGAGAGCACTCTGGAGTAAAAAGCACTCACTGGCTCAGACCTTCCTGTCCTTTCCGGTCTCCGGCACGCACCCGGTGAGCAGTACATCCACCTTCCTTTCCAGCTGGCAGCCGCTTCACAACGGAGCGTTCTCGACAGGCTCCGTGGGGATCCCACGGACAGGCTCCATCCAACAGATGGTTGACCGTTCCTGCTCTGACCTACATATTTTACACAGTATTCGGGATCAGCAATGAACCAGTGCGGGATTTGAAAACATGCCGGGCATTTAACCGTGAAGCGAGGAATCTTTGTCCATATATTACAAAAACACAGCATCTCTTGTGAACTCTTCTGGGACACGCGTGTGTGACGTCTGAGTGAGCGGTACACGCGTGTGTGACGTCTGAGTGAGCGGTACACGCGCGTGTGACGTCTGAGTGAGCGGTACACGCGCGTGTGACGTCTGAGTGAGCGGTACACGCGTGTGTGACGTCTGAGTGAGCGGTACACGCGTGTGACGTCTGAGTGAGCGGTACACGCGCGTGTGACGTCTGAGTGAGCGGTACACGCGTGTGTGACGTCTGAGTGAGCGGTAGACGCGTGTGTGACGTCTGAGTGAGCGGTAGACGCGTGTGTGACGTCTGAGTGAGCGGTACACGCGTGTGTGACGTCTGAGTGAGCGGTACACGCGTGTGTGACGTCTGAGTGAGCGGTACACGCGCGTGTGACGTCTGAGTGAGCGGTACACGCGCGTGTGACGTCTGAGTGAGCGGTACACGCGAGTGTGACGTCTGAGTGAGCGGTACACGCGAGTGTGACGTCTGAGTGAGCGGTACACGCGAGTGTGACGTCTGAGTGAGCGGTACACGCGAGTGTGACGTCTGAGTGAGCGGTACACGCGAGTGTGACGTCTGAGTGAGCGGTACACGCGAGTGTGACGTCTGAGTGAGCGGTACACGCGTGTGTGACGTCTGAGTGAGCGGTACACGCGAGTGTGACGTCTGAGTGAGCGGTACACGCGAGTGTGACGTCTGAGTGAGCGGTACACGCGTGTGTGACGTCTGAGTGAGCGGTAGACGCGTGTGTGACGTCTGAGTGAGCGGTACACGCGTGTGTGACGTCTGAGTGAGCGGTAGACGCGTGTGTGACGTCTGAGTGAGCGGTACACGCGTGTGTGACGTCTGAGTGAGCGGTACACGCGTGTGTGACGTCTGAGTGAGCGGTAGACGCGTGTGTGACGTCTGAGTGAGCGGTAGACGCGTGTGTGACGTCTGAGTGAGCGGTACACGCGTGTGTGACGTCTGAGTGAGCGGTACACGCGTGTGTGACGTCTGAGTGAGCGGTACACGCGTGTGTGACGTCTGAGTGAGCGGTACACGCGTGTGTGACGTCTGAGTGAGCGGTAGACGCGTGTGTGACGTCTGAGTGAGCGGTACACGCGTGTGTGACGTCTGAGTGAGCGGTACACGCGTGTGTGACGTCTGAGTGAGCGGTAGACGCGTGTGTGACGTCTGAGTGAGCGGTACACGCGTGTGTGACGTCTGAGTGAGTGGTACACGCGTGTGTGACGTCTGAGTGAGCGGTACACGCGTGTGTGACGTCTGAGTGAGCGGTAGACGCGTGTGTGACGTCTGAGTGAGCGGTACACGCGTGTGTGACGTCTGAGTGAGCGGTACACGCGTGTGTGACGTCTGAGTGAGCGGTACACGCTTGGCCAACAGATGGCGCTGTCGCAGCATCATCTGACTACAAAGCACATCTACGCTTTGTTACGCCACTAATCACAAATGGTTCACATGTTGACATCTGCAAAACCATCGAGAATGATTTCAAACTATGAAAAACAAACTTGTAAGAAAACGTTCCTGTCGTCTCAGGTGGACGTCGTTCCAAGCTGATGAAGACTAACATCTCTCCACACTCCTACTGTCAGTTAGTGAAGCCTGAGATAAAAGGACGTTCAGCACGGCTTCCTTTGAATGTGAAGACACACTGAACGTTTGCCAACAGATTTCAAGACTTAACCTTGAGAGGTTTGATGGAACATCTGAAAACAGCTGCCTGCTGCTGCTGGAGCAAGGAGAGTAAACAGTAAACCAGTAAACAAAGAGCTGAAAGATAGAAGCTGAAGGGAACTGCTGGGCAGCATTCACTCACACACACATTCAAACACTGCCACGCCCATCAGGATCTAAACTAATTCACACCAATGGCGCAGCCTTTGGGGTTCATCTGGGGTTCAGTGTCTTGCCTGAGGACCCTTCAACATGTGGACTGGAGGAGTGAGGGATGGAACCGCCGCTCTACCTCTGAGCTTTACACTACACAGAGCCATTTGATGCATCGTCCAGAATAAGATATTTATTAGAGAAGCTTATAGCTCATCTACTGCCTCCACATGGAGATGGATGAGCGTTCTTGGAGCGAGCAGCTTGCCATCAGTGATGCTGCGGCTGAGGTGCAGCATCACTTCAGTTCAGTTTTGCTTTAAAGGAAATAATTCGAAGTGGGAACTGTGTTGTGTGGTGAAACAGCTTTATTGAACGTTCCATCGTATCGTGGTGAAAGTGCGATCAGTTCACACACCTTCAGTGTGGCTCAGAGGGAGAGGGAACACCTCCTCGCCCGTAGTGACTTGATGGCAGTCGGGGGTCCTCATCTGAGAAGGAATACACACATCATGAACATGTCCGAGTGTGTCACATGCGTGAGTGACAAAGTGTCCGTTAGAGAAAGACACGGAGTGCCTGTGACCTGCGAGTGCGATGCCGAGCGCGGCCGGGAGCTCGGTGGTGTTGGCCAAGGGAACGTCGGAGCCGATCGGGGACGAGATGCTCAGAGGCTCCTCGCTCTCTGGAACGAGGCCACGCATCTGACAGCAGGCCTGTGGGAGCACGACGACAGGAGGCGGAGTAGCATAAAGCTCCAGCCGATACCAGAACTCCCCCACCAGCTCCGACTGGAACACCACACTGGAAAGAAAACACATCCCAACAGACTACATGGTCAAAATAGACAAATACATTGCTGGGTGTATTCCATTACAAAGCTCACAAGCTCTGTAGAATATTGTACGTAACAATGAACGGTCATGGTTGCAACATAGCCTCAGATGTCTTTAGACATCATCATAGACACTTCCCCTCCTCTATAGGAGGTTAGGTGAGTCTTACCTGCCGGTGCTCTTCCCTACTCTGCCAGGGGAGAACATAACTTTGTAAGTGAGAGTGTCCCGTGGGGGGATTGAAACCCGGTTGGCCCCGCTCAGCTCGTCTCCTTCCAGGTACACATCCAGCATCAGCGGCTCTCCTTCTGGGTTTTTGACGGCGATCTTTATGGACACTGAGCTCTGGGAACACAGCAACACACCTGTTGGTTTGTTCTGATGGTCTTTTGATCAGCAGCAGAAACACTACTGTAAGGCCTGCGTGTTAACAATGTCATAATCTCTAGAACGGTAGAGGCCTTCAGAGTGTACTTGTGATTGCAGAACGTACCTGAGCAGCACATTGTACAGCTATGACCTCGATGGGTGCTGCTGGCTCACAAGTTATCTCTAGAGAGAAGTACACCTCGTAACAGCCGAGAACACTTCCTGGATGCAAAAACCTTTTTTAGTGACTGTGTTTGAGTTGTAATAGTGCACAGTACACGTCAACACCACGCTCACCTTTGTGCTCGTCTGCGTCCTGCATGTCGACAGGTTCTTGAAACGACACACGTCCTGCAAGAACAGTGACGCGTTTGATACAATTCATGAATCCATCATCGCCTGCTACATACTAACAAACACGCAGCGGGGGGGGGATTCACCTGTCTGTTTTCCTCGTTTCCATGGTGACACAGCCAGGGTGTATGGAGCGCTATGACCAGGGTTGATCTCCAGGGAAGGGGGGCCACCCACAACAGATAGGTCTGTCACCACCTGTGTGTGTGTGTGTGTGTGTGTGCATACGCATGTACACAGACACAAGACAGAGTTTGCATAAGAGTAAACCTTGTCCACAAGTAGCAGTATGTGTGGAAGTGATTTGCATGTCTTTTACCTTGAGAGTGAGTTTGTTCTGGCTGTAGTTGGGGACAGCGATCTGTGTGTGTGTTGTTTGACCTACAGAGCACTGTAATACCACATGGTCCACTGGCAGGGGGGGCTCTCCCACTCCTCTCAGGGTAAACACGTAGTCGGTGCCGTCGCAGTCGTTATGTAAGGACAGCTCGCCCTGTGGGGGTGGGGATGAAGTCCAGGCAGTCAAACACAAGCAAACTGGTGTTCAGTGGGAACGGTAAGCTGACTCTTAGCTGCAGTCAAGCGTTCTCACATTGACACAGGAACCTGTCTCACTGCAGACACCAGGACAAAAATGTCTCGAATGCATTGGAGTGACAAGATGGTGTTCCCGGCAAGAAAGTGTTTCTTACACTCATGATTGTGAAGAAAAATACACATTATTTCCTTCATTGTTTGTCAACTTTGTGGCAGCTTCACATTTTCCTCTTCCTCTTTTCAAAAGAAAATATATATATATATATATATATATATATATATATATATACATACACACACACACACACACAAAAGGTGTTTGCATTGGCCGGGAATCGAACCCGGGCCTCCCGCGTGGCAGGCGAGAATTCTACCACTGAACCACCAATGCATTGATATGAGAAAAACGGAGGCGGGGCTTATCTAGAACACCTCCTACAGCATTCTACTCACTCCTAATCCAGTACGGATGTAATATATCTTTGTCCACTAGTTGTACTATGAGAGTGAAAGAGAGTTTCTCCAGCATCGGGCTGTCGATCTGAGAGTATCGACAGCAGAGTCTTCTGGAGCTTGGCTGTGTGGACGTTGCGCTAAACGGTAAGTTATTTGGATAAGGAATAATAAACTGACATGTAACATACTAACATACTATACAGTATATATATAAAAAAGTGTTTGCATTGGCCGGGAATCGAACCCGGGCCTCCCGCGTGGCAGGCGAGAATTCTACCACTGAACCACCAATGCATTGTTACAGATAAAAAAGGGGGCGGGGCTTAAGAAGGAGACACATTCCAGGACACCCGTTCTTTTTTTACATCTCAGCAGCGGCATTTGTGCGGACAACACACACATGTGAGCAGCAGCAGAGTTTCACATTGAAAATGTTAGGAGGTTCATTCATCACTCTAAGGGATCAACTACCACACTGTATAAAAACTATGGTCTTTCAGAAAGTGTAAATAAAGCCAGGAGGTTAAATAGCAAGAATGTGACAAAGACAGAAAACAAGCAAGAAAAACACAAAGAAAGATGGACACAATGAAACCACAACAAAAAAACGTCATTACCATGACAATGCGTTGTGCAGAAGGCTGAAAGGTGAGTGGGTAGCAGGCTCTTGTCCCTGCCGGCACATCCAAAGTCTTTGGGCCGGAGAATCCTTCACCATTCACCTCAGCTTGTATTTTCCAGTCTTGATGGGTCTCATTGAGCTGCGAGAGACACAAAAGCATGATCATTTTACTTTATTCACGATTATTAAACATTTAGCAATATGTTGAAAGCAATCTTCCATCATCTACTTTTTTTAACCACAAACTTTGAATGCGTTAGCTTCGGTCAAGTGATATCATTTGTCAAAGATTCAGTTCGAACATGCTTTTTGGTTGCTGTGGATTCAGGATTACCACTCTCTTCCAAGAAAGCAGTTTCTCATTGTGGAAGTATCATCTAAAATGAGTCATAATGAATTAAATGTTTGTAGGACAGCTGTTAATAAGCATTCTCTCCTGCTCCTCACCAGTGGTAAGTCTTGCGTGAGTGAACGGTGAGCAGGCGAACTGAAGTCCAAGTGGACGGATCCTCCCTGTTGTCACAAATGACATTCAGTAACATTAACCATTAACCACATGAACCAACAAGCAAACCAGGGATAATGAATGCACCGTTTACAGGTTTACTAAGCTCCAATACCAGCTGGTATCTACCTGTGAAGTGACCAGCGCCTCTAGCACATAGACCCGGGTGTCACACCAGGACCTCAGGACCACCTGACATGTAAATTGTCCCACGGAGTCCGCCTGGAACCGTACCGGGACGTCCACACAGCCACAGTCTGTTCGACAGAGGGAAGAGGAGACTCAGGGACAGGAGAAGTTTTGAGATGTGGAGATGCACCGATTGCACATTTCTTGGCTGATTCCAAACCCGACAAACAACTTAAAGCATTACAGTAGCACAACCGTCAGGAGGACAGAGACAAGAACTGAGTGCTGCAGCGCTCGCTGTGTGTGTTAGAGAGAAAGAGAGGGAGCGAGAGTGACGGTGCACTTTCAACCTTCTCTCAAAGTGTCTGTAAGTTATTAATAACTTACAATGAACGCTGCTTCGTCACTTTTCGACCCGCCCGCCCGGAGGAACCCTTAATATTTTAAGTAGCCCAAGTTTACCCGCCCCATGGATCACAATTCCAACTATATGTTGTGTGTGTGCTGCTGTCTGCACAATGTAAAACCATCATGCTTAACAATGCGCAACTTTGACTGCCTATAGGACAAGAGGAGACACTAATTATCAGTAGGACGAAGGTCAGACATTTGCTACCGTAACGTTTATTACAGTAAGGTTATAAACGTTTTACGATATGTTAAGATAAACACAACGAGAGACTTAGTTTGCAAAGAAAAGTGAGTGCACAGGAGAGTTTGGAGTCTCCTACTCCACCTCTGCAGCATCATACTACATTCTTTGTGTGTGTACCTGCAGGATTATCCCATGATATGTTGCCGTCTTCCTTTATAGGTATTGTAACGTTGCCGGGTAAAGCAAAGTATTGTGGCAACGAAACCTCCACGCTGTATTCTACTCCTTTACTGTGGTGAACATCTCTCAACAGTTGGGCCTAACAAGAGGAAAAAGAGGGACAGCTGGTAAACAACAAAGAAAACATTCCACGATCCTGCCCGGGTGACAATGTACCTGATGTTTGACGAGCTTGCGCACAGCCGTGGCTGCCCTCACGGTGCTGCTGTGCAAAGAGTGCGTCAGCTTACGCCTCCTGTGTTCATCAGCGCTCATGCTGTACTGACCCCAGATGATCAGAGCTAGCTCCCGGGCCATATTGATCAGCGGCACGCGCACCATCTCTTCACACACCTGTCCCACCTTGCATTGTAGGCTTAGTACCGTCACACACACAGCTGGCTCTATTGGTGGAGAGAAACGTCAGTGAAGTCATCCACATTTAAATACTTCATGATTAAATGATAATTGGTGTCCTGCAATGAGTGATGTTTGGGGGGACAGGTTTCCTACCAGAGTTGCAGGGGATGGAGACTATGTTGGAACTGGGCCAGGCAGTGAAAGGGGAAGGAAGAGGCAACTCTGCTGTGGCCTTCACCATATAGACCATGTCTCCCACCTAGAGACACACAGAGACAAAAGGGAAAATGTAGGCCTATTAATTAAAAAAACAGATTTTAACAAGGATTTGGACAATTGGACAAAAAAAACGACAAATATTCAACAAATGATCCTTTTACTTAGTTATTGTCATCATGTTATGATTGTCATCATACTCATACTATTCAAAAGATTAGGGGAAAAAAGATTGTATTTTAATTTAAATATTTGCTGAGAATAAACATTTTTGAGATTACATTAGTAGTTTTCATGATGATTTATCAGTTGCTAGTGTTAGGAAGTTAACCAGGTCATATTTCCATCTCTTATATCAATTTCATATTCTTTTGAAAACATCTCCTTCAAACAACTGTATTTATTCAAATATTCAGAAAAATAAATTTGACAAGATTACATTTGAACGCATCACGATGACGTTGTAATTCGCCAAATACTCATGTTTACTGTTTGGAGCCTGAATGCACCATAATGTAACTCAATGCAAACAGTTAGCTCCATTATCCGTTAGCCGGGGAGACCCTGTGCTGTAGCTGTTGGCAGCTAATTGACGTTAGCTAACGTTAGCTGTTGGCAGTTAATTGACGTTAGCTAACGTTAGCTGTTGGCAGCTAATTGACGTTAGCTAACGTTAGCTGTTGGCAGCTAATTGACGTTAGCTGTTGGCAGCTAATTGACGTTAGCTAACGTTAGCTGTTGGCAGCTAATTGACGTTAGCTGTTGGCAGCTAATTGACGTTAGCTAACGTTAGCTGTTGGCAGCTAATTGACGTTAGCTAACGTTAGCTGTTAGCAGTTAATTGACGTTAGCTCTACTCGTGCCAATTTCAACGCTGTTCACAACGTTGCATAAGCAGCGATCTTCCTATCGCATTCAACTTAATATCGGCCCCTAATAAAGATTACTTTTATTTCATACTTACCCTGTCGGACAACTGCATGAGGCGTTCCACATCACGTGCCCGCGAAGAGTTTAGCGTTACTTTCCACGGGCACGCGGACCGCCACGGCTAGAAACCGAAACTGCTGAGTCACATGCCAAGCAGTGCTAGCTACCAAATAGCTTACAGCTAAGCTAGCTATAAATTAACTCCCTTTTACTTGCATTTTTCAGTAAACCGAAGAACGGCAACTATATTATTCTAATAATATATATACGAAAAAGTGATCAAACAACATACTCACAGACGGTGTCCGAGTAGTAATAGTGTCCGAAGCAACAGCATAGGAGGATGAACTGCGGCTGCCTCGTGAGCTCTGAGGGAACTCCCTTCTTAAACAACACTACTGCTGTTGCATGGCCAGCTAGGGGCGCTGCAGCACACAATGCTACTGAACACGTGTATACCAGTGTGTGGTTAGAGATAAGCACACCGCCGATTCAATTCCATCTCTACGTGTGCCTGATTCCTGACACAAAATGACACTGTGTCGAATAAGGATGTTTGTTATTACAGTCTGTAGCAAGCGGTTTTTGGTATTGGCTCAAAGCATTCTCCATTTTTGCACTCTACTGAAACGTCTTGTAGACAAATGTAATTGCACATACAAACAATTAGCGTGTTTGTTTGCACACACAAAATCTTCAATGTGAAGATTTCGTTCAACTATAACACTGACCTGCGGGCAAACTAGCAGCACAGAGCAGTACTTGGTGCCTGGGCAGAAGGGCAGGTAGTGGATGTTCAGCGTGTCTTCTTGGCCTGACTTCAGACAAACACTCCTTACTGCACTCAGGAACTCAGTGTCTTCACCATCTGGGCACACACACACACACACACACTTATAGAAAAAGACCACAAGCTTGCAGACGTGAATCCAGGTAGTATACCCACACACAAGCACCAAGCGTAATCAAGGCGGCACAGAGCGGGGGTGTATTTGTGTTACTTACTGACATCCGAGCACTTCCCCTCCATCTCCTCCCCACAGCTCCTGTCTGGAGTCATCATCTTCACACTGAAAGAGGGAGGACGGGGGAAAAAATCATGATCATTCATAATGTATGAATATCAGACTACGCAACTTGATTCAGCTGCACCATAGATGACCTCAGTGCTACTTCATATTTAACTGCAGGAGGAGGAGGAGGAAGTGGAATGTTTGTCTTTGAAGACGTCTCCGGTGGTGAGAGATGCACACTAACCAGCTATTCTTCATGACAAACCAGTGCTCTCCTGAGGAACAACCTCATACGCTACCTCTCTTCACGTTTGATCTGATTTTACGTTCAATTCAATGTGGAAAGTTTGCGTAAGACAGAGCATGCTACCGTGTTTGAGTTCATAAAAGTGAACGTTTGTGCTACCGGTGACATTTTTAGACATCATTTTGCGTGTTCTCTTGCATTTTGACATAATTAAAAAAACATCTAGCAATGTATCCATATTCTTCTCAAACCAAAACAGAACAAGGTGAATAACAGTGTTACTTGGCTTCGGAGCAGGCCTGTTGAAAGAGGCCGTCTCCTGTCTTATCGGGGTCCAGTGGGTTGAACGGAGACTCCACCAGCACGACCCTGAACACACAAGCACATACAGCTGAGAAGGTTGAGTTAAGCAAGATGGGCAAATGTTATATTTGGGTACTAACTGCATAGATGCATGGACACATGAACATGGACACATGAACATGGACACATGAACATGGACACATGAACATGGACACGTGAACACATGAACATGGACACATGAACATGGACACATGAACATGGACACATGGACTGGACACATGAACATGGACACATGAACATGGACACATGAACACATGAACATGAACACATGAACATGGACACATGGACATGGACACATGAACATGGACACATGGACACATGAACATGGACACATGAACATGGACACATGGACATGGACACATGAACATGGACACATGGACACATGAACACATGAACATGGACACATGAACATGGACACATGAACACATGGACACATGAACATGGACACATGAACATGGACACATGAACATGGACACATGAACACATGAACACGGACACATGAACACGGACACATGAACACATGAACATGAACACATGGACACATGAACATGGACACATGAACACATGGACACATGAACATGGACACATGAACACGGACACATGAACACATGAACATGAACACATGAACACATGAACATGGACACATGAACACGGACACATGAACACGGACACATGAACACATGAACATGAACACATGAACACATGAACATGGACACATGAACATGGACACATGAACATGGACACATGAACACGGACACATGGACACATGAACACATGAACATGGACACATGAACATGGACACATGAACACGGACACATGAACATGAACACATGAACATGAACACATGGACACATGAACATGGACACATGAACACATGAACACATGAACATGGACACATGAACACATGAACATGGACACATGAACACATGAACATGGACACATGAACATGGACACATGAACATGGACACATGGACACATGAACATGGACACATGAACATATGGACACATGAACATGGACACATGAACACATGAACACATGAACATGGACACATGAACATGGACACATGAACATGGACACATGAACATATGGACACATGAACATGAACACATGAACATGGACACATGAACATGGACTCCTACCTGAACGTGGCTTCTTTGTTGAAGGGGTTAGTTATGGGCACTTGGATTACTTTCAGCTGGTAGCATGGAGACTTGCACTTGACAGTGTTCTAAGGAGAAACGTCAAGAAGGAGACTATCATCTACTTGGTAGAAGCCTCTATAACTGTCAGCCTGGAAGGACGATTATCAAGCTATCAGCAAATGAGCCGGTGAGGCTTGAAGCCAGCTATGTCGGTCCAACCCCCTTTCATCCATTCTACTCACCGTGGGTGTGATGTGACTGACGCGGGTCTTCAGATTGAAGGCGAGAGTGGTGCCGCACAGGCCGAAGGGAGATCTGGGGATGAGCAGGAGGGCCGCCTCCACGGGCTGCATGACGGAGCAGCCGAAGTGGACGGTCAGTTCGGCGCTCGCCCTGTGAAAACACACAGATGCTACAACCAGAATCCCCTCGTACAACCCTCCCAGTTTCAGGTCACGACCGTTAATAAATCTGCAGAATTTGAATACTTCTGCATAATGGCATTGTCCTTAAAGAGTTAAGCTAGGGACTCAAAATGGGACACAGGCTAATTTTATGGAGGATCCTCACTTGAGAGCAAAACTGGTACATTTTAATGAGCTACAGTCTCGAGGCAAAAGCATTTTTACTCCACTTGGACCAGATGAAGAGGGGTTTTCCCTTTGAAGGGCACAGGTCGGCCCAAGACGAGTTATTTTGGAATTTACAGATGCAAAGACAGCACTTCTTCGCTAACGACGGCAGCTTTAGTGAAGTATGTCCTGTTGATGCACACTACAAAGGCATGCACAGATGTTTCATCATTACAAGACTCTCTTAGTATTCATGCTTAACCTGGAAACATATTCCTGATGGTGTCTTCACACACTCCTCTGTGATGTTCTTGCAGGTTTACATATATTAGTATATCGTGATTTGCATTTTTTAAGGTATAAAAACATACTTTGGAGGAATAGTGAGAGCCGATCCACCGGGGAGGGAGAAGAGACGGGCATCCTCTCCTAAAAGAAGAACCTGGTATTTGATTGGCTTAGAGGACGGGCTTTTCAGACGCACCTGCAGCACAAAGAAACACAGAAACACATGGCAATAGCCAAGTGTTTGTACACACAGACACAGGAAACAATACAACAATGAAATCCATCTTCCTCGGCGCAGACAAACTGACATCTATTTGTCAGTCTTGTAATGTGGCTTAACCTGACAACGTGGATCATTACCCAAATATATATGTGTCTGTTTGTAATCCTGTTAGTGTGTGTAGGGGTGTGTCTATAATCCTGTTAACGTGTCTGTGTGTGTGTCACTGAGCTTATTATCTAAGCCACTTTCAGTCTTGCAGTGCTCGTTTAGTAACATTCATTAAAGGTGTGTGTGTGTCACCTGTTTGCTGAAAGTGCTGTGCAGACCTCCTGATAGAGTGATAGTGCGCAGCGGCAGGTACTGCGGCAGCCGCTCATACAGGTGAACGCACAGGATTAACATCTGCACTGGATTGGAGTCCGACAAGTCTGTGGGCTGAACGCAGCACACACACACACTCAAGACACAGGAAGGAAGTGCTGCCGAACCTCTGACATCACGATGTCATCGTGATGTCATCGTGTACAAGATGCAACACGACATTAAACAGCTTTGAAGTCTCGACTGTCTTAAGACTGGTTGTCTAAAACTGTTTGCACAGTGATGGTGATCAGCATCAGTTCCCGGCTACATTAGCAGCTACTAGCATAACGCAAATCCTCAAACTGAACGGTCAGCGGTCCAGCTGCACTGTGGGTAACGTAGGTTCCAAGGTCCTGAGGTCCTGACCTCCTGTTTCTGAAATAAGCCCGGTCTGACTGGTGATCTTGGCGTAAGAAACATCTGGTGTTTACCTGTACGTCTAGGTTGAGACACAGTGCAGTTAAGGCCTGGGCCACTATAATGTTGTTGTGCATCATCTGATCCAGGCTGCTGGTTGTGGAGTACATCCTGTGGAAGTGGCTGCAGATCTAAACAGCAACACAGCAGGTTAGAGGTTATCTGTAACTCCACACACACACAAAATGGTGCTTAGCATGATCAGAGGCTCCCCTAATCGTATTCAGGATGAATTGCGTCCTCATCCCATCAATCACAGCGCCACTTAAAGACGTTAAGCACTATCCCTCATTGACTCACCCACTGAGGAGGGTCGGCACACAATGAACACACACACACACACACTGACCAGGTGAGGGCAGTGGGCAGCGAGCAGAGCAGCGAGCACCAGTCCATCTGTCAAGTCCAGGTCAAAATCCACTATCCAGCGTGCTGATGGGACACCGCCTGTGAAACATTACCGTGCAGAAATGACCTGTTCATCAGCATTTCTCACTTAACTTTGAATCTTTAAAAGAAAGTGTTTGCGACCCACCTGTTCCCAACATAGTCTTCCTCATGCTCTGGTAATGCACGTTGAGCCATAGGAGCAACCGCAGCTCGCAGGATGAATAGATGTTACTGGCCCGTGGCTGTGACCCGACGGGGAGGACGTCACGGTTCAGAGTGTTCAAACCGCTCTCTGACACGCGGCACAACACCAGTACCTGAGCAAACGCACATCCGTCTTTAATACGTGCATGAATCAGGACGGGACTGGCGTTCTTCAGCACTGCTCTACTTTACACTCAACCTTTGATTTTTCACCTTGTATATTTGCAGCAGGACGTCAGTCCAGGATCGCTTGCTCAGAGACTCATAGTCAACACTGCTGTAGTCCAGACCAAGCTCTTCCTCATTTGACTGAGAGAAACACACATATGTATGAATATGGCACAATCAGCTCTAAAGTTTGTTTAGTTTGAGGACATGCAATGTGATTCACATGGTGTAGGTCCAGGATGGGTATCCGTACCTGCAGGAGGGAGCACCAGTGTTCGTACTCCTGCATGTCAAGCAAGGACTCCGGTCGGATGTGACAAAGGCAGGCTCCCTGCACCCTGAACACACAACACAACGTTTCCAAAATGTCCCTTTAACCCTTTACAGACAGAAGTGTTTCTAGGTCTGACCTTGTGACTGAAACACAAGACTAACATGTAACTTTGCCGTCACATGTGCACGTCTGAAAGGAGCCTTAATCAGGAGTCAATCAAAACAGTGAGAGCAGCATTGTAGCGGCCTACCGGAGAAACGTCAGCATAGCTTCATGCTGCTGCAGCAGCTGACCGGTGCGCTGGTCTATATCAGAGGAAAACGTCTGACTCAGAGGAACACCAGGAATCTGTTTGCCAGTCAGGTGGTGAAGCATGTCCACCACAGACCTGGACACAACGATACAATAGTTATGTCCCGAGCAATCTGGAGCAGAGGTCGACCTAGAAGAAGGGAGTCTCCTCCCTGTCACAAATACCACTTGTCTGCTGTCTGCCAGCCACACAATCAGTGCCATTTCATAGAGTATTTAACAGTTAATCACATGCACAAAGATATGTTTGCATTGGATGTAAAACGGGGATGTAGGTCTGCTCTTGCCTTGCAGCCACTAATCGATCAACCTCTAATCTGGAGCCAGATCAATGCCCACGGATATGAAATGAAACCCCACCAGAGCTTCAACTCCAGTATCATTTACTATTTATCCATTTGAACCCTCTCAATAATCAATAATGACCAGAGTGGACTGCCCACTGCCATTTGAAAACAGACTTCTTGTATAAAACAGATCCTTTGCACATGAGAGCTGTTTGTTCTTGAGATCTCTGAATAAAAGCAGTATTCAGCAGGCAGAACCTGCTTTCAATGACCTGGTTTCATCACGTTGTTGACCAGATTTAAACATGATATGTAATCTTGTCATGTTACGTCAGCATGAGGAGGACTCATTTGAGACGGCTTCATATACACACCTGGAGTCCTTATTTTGAGTGACTTGATAAGTCCGTCCACCGGAATGATTCGTTTGAACTTTGGACACAACTCTGGATGGAGAGAAGAGGCACCATTATAAAAGAAGAATTCCCTAAAGGAAGTCTCCAAATGCGGATCCTCAGCTGTACCTTCTGAGCGTGTGTGGCACAGAGATGGGGTGTGGTCCACTCGGCCACCCAAAGAAGCTAAACCACCTCTCCACGGCCATTAATACATTCTGGTAATATCGTCCTTCCGTATTCCTGCTGGCCTGACCGCTCGCGCTGTCACTGTCTGGAAAGGAGTCTGACGAGGGCAGACACACACACACACAGCGCTGTACATTAAAACACACGTATGCAGAAAATACATTTGTAAAAAACTACAAATAAAATACAATTACAAAAGTACATTTCATTTCCCGACCTGATGCTGTCGAGTTCTTGGTTGTTGAGCTGTTGCGATCAAACAATGAGGAGGAGGAGGATGAAGTCGGACCGGAGCCAGGACTTGGTGTGTGATGGCGCTGCAGGATCGCCTCAACATCTGTGGCCCCTAAACGTCAGTGACATATAAACCAATCAGATGCAAGGAGAGAAATGTTGCATTAACATTCATAGATGCTAACTTAAGTTGTCATGAATAGGTGTTAGTAGTCGACCTAAGGCGCCGCCAGTCTGTAGGACCTTTTGATTGATACGATGATCAAAGTTCACTCGTTTTGGACGAGCTTGATGATTACACCGTTTTGGATTACCAGAGACTGCCATTGGTCTATAGAATTGCATTGTGTCATGGATGCGTGTTGGGGCCAGTACCAGTCTTGAGAACTATCTGTAGCTCGGAGCGGTGCTGGGCCATGTAGGGCCACACTGTCAACACGCAGTTGTCAGCGATAGCGCACAACGTCGCCGTAAACCTGGCGGAAGAGACAAAGAGAAGTTAGTAGATCAAATCAACTTTAAATGTGTGGGTTATTGTCAACAGAAGAAGAGGAATCAGCAAATAAGAAAGGGATTTGAGGATGCTTTGTGGCCAACATGAAGGAAGAGAGAAACGTGAGGGATTAAGCTTTACAATAAGCGGTTACTTGTTGTGGAGGTGGTCGGTGAAGGAGATGGTTGTGCAGAGGGACAGAGGGATGGCGGAGCAGAAGGACACGCTGCAGGCTACTGGATGTCTCTATGGTTGCAGATAGAGTGGGATGAATTCCACAGATCTTGATAGTATTTCTGGTTAAGTGCAAGCTGCTGCAAGATCTTCAAAAACGGACTTTATAGCGACATGATGGTACCGGTGTGGATATACTGTAAACACCCAAATGAAATTAAGCAAGAGTGTGGGGAAAAAAGAAAAGTACAGATAAATAAAGCTGTGACGGAGGCATAAAAGTGTTGGACTTTAATCAATACGCTCTGTGAGTGAAACCAATTACACTGAGAGCGGTATCTCTGATACCCTGAATCACCAATTAAAACAAATACATTTAAAATTGTTGTGGACAGCATTTAGACCACGTGAGACAAAACTCCGCCCTGAGGCAAGCAACAAGAACAACATCCGCTTTTGGTCAGATGGTCCTCAGTAAACTGGTCCGAGTACAGGTCTGTACCTGATCCTGGTTTTGGGCAGGGACGTTGTTACCCTCTGGGAAGATGATGGAGAGGGGCCGTATCTTCACCCCGTCCTCCAGCTCCACCTCGTCCACTTCAGCTGATACCGTGGTTCCACTGTATGTAGAGGAAGGACATCAACGAACGCAACATTAAACTCTGCTCCTGTGCAATGAGCAACCTTCTCAATATGGCTTGTGGGTACAGGGTAGTCCTTTTAAAAACACTTTCATGTAGATATTGTAGCGTGTGAACGGTGCCCTTGATATGTGTATTTGAGGAGCTGCACTGTGTTCCTCAGTTTTGGGTCATCTGACCAACAACGTAAACCCCGGAGGAGTGTGGATCAGCTCACAATGTAAGCAAAATCCAACATGAGTGCAGCCCTGGTTTGACTGATGAAAATCCTCCTGAAATGAATAATGTAGTCAGTTTATGTGTGTGTGGCAGTGTTTCCTCCGTTTGTTCGGCTCCAAAGGCTCAACACAGCTGGTAAATTGCCACAAGCTAAACAAAATGTAAATACAATAAAGATCCATCAATGTTACGGCTCCGCTCACCCACAAAGATGACGACCACAACTGTGATCGCAAAGCAGCTGTTCATGTGCCACGAGCCAAATAATCAAAAGGGAGGCATTCATGAAACACAACAGTTACTGGACCGTTTCTGTCCTGGATTGTGTGTGTGTGTGTGTGTGTGTGTGTGTGTGTGTATAAACAAACCGAGGATATCCAATAGCCAGCAGGGTGAGTGTGGCGGTTGCGATGCCTTCCAGAGGTACTGGCGTGAGGAGGATCTGAGGGGGGTGGATGGTGATACAGGGAGGCTGGATGGTGATGGATAGCTCTCTGTAAGGTTCATGCACCTCCTCTCCTCCCATCCCCTGTCCTCCCTCGTCTTCCAGGTAGAGAGGGAGGGACAGTTTGCTCACTCTGCCAGACCCTGGGAGAATAAAATGTATTGCTATTATTTATTTAAGGCCCCAGGACGTATTATCTTAATTTAAATGATCTTAGTTTTGCTCCATGTGAAGTATTGTTACACTCTATAGTGTCTGTCTCACCCGCTGTGACAGCCTCAGCGCTGATGCTGACCGTCAAGTAGATGGACTGGCCCGGCCCCAGACTGCCTGATGATGGAGACACCACGCATAGCTCCCCCTCTCTTCTGTACTCGGCTACTGCATTTCCTCTGCAGCCAAACCACCAGTTCACATGTTTCCTGACGCCCTTGCGCCAAAACACGCTCTCCTCACACACCGCTTTCAGCTCCACTGTCTGCGGAGGGAGAGAGGAGTGAGAGGCAGAATGGGACTAAAAGAACAGACGGTGGTGTTTATTCAGTGGGAAGGTACAAGCTGCAAAGACAGGTACAAGTGAAAATGCAGACCAGTTAGAGAGTTGAGTGAAAGCTTTTAAGAATAGAGGGAAGATACCTTGGTGTAGGCATCAGACTGGGGTGCCTGGGGTTCCACATTGAACTCTAGGCTAGAGGGGGACATTTCCAGCGGGGCGCACAGCACTAAAGGGACAGAAAAACATTCCATTTAGCTACATGAAGCCGCAGCGCTACGTGAACCCGCAGCTCTACGTGAACCCGCAGCTCTACGTGAAGCCGCAGCGCTACGTGAACCCGTAGCTCTACGTGAACCCGCAGCGCTACGTGAACCCGTAGCTCTACGTGAACCCGTAGCTCTACGTGAACCCGCAGCTGTACGTGAAGCCGCAGCGCTACGTGAACCCGCAGCTCTACGTGAACCCGCAGCTGTACGTGAAGCCGCAGCGCTACGTGAACCCGTAGCTCTACGTGAACCCGCAGCGCTACGTGAACCCGTAGCTCTACGTGAACCCGTAGCTCTACGTGAACCCGCAGCTCTACGTGAACCCGTAGCTCTACGTGAACCCGTAGCTCTACGTGAAGCCGCAGCGCTACGTGAACCCGTAGCTCTACGTGAACCCGCAGCTCTACGTGAACCCGCAGCTCTACGTGAAGCCGCAGCGCTACGTGAACCCGTAGCTCTACGTGAACCCGCAGCTCTACATGAAGCCGCAGCGCTACGTGAACCCGCAGCGCTACGTGAACCCGCAGCTCTACGTGAACCCGCAGCTCTACGTGAAGCCGCAGCGCTACGTGAACCCGTAGCTCTACGTGAACCCGCAGCGCTACGTGAACCCGCAGCGCTACGTGAACACGTAGCTCTACGTGGACCCGTAGCTCTACGTGAACCCGTAGCTCTACGTGAACCCGCAGCTCTACGTGAACCCGTAGCTCTACGTGAACCCGCAGCTCTACGTGAACCCGCAGCGCTACGTGAACCCGCAGCGCTACGTGAACCCGCAGCTCTACGTGAACCCGTAGCTCTACGTGAACCCGCAGCTCTACGTGAACCCGTAGCTCTACGTGAACCCGTAGCTCTACGTGAACCCGCAGCGCTACGTGAACCCGTAGCTCTACGTGAACCCGCAGCTCTACGTGAACCCGTAGCTCTACGTGAACCCGTAGCGCTACGTGAACCCGTAGCTCTACGTGAACCCGTAGCTCTACGTGAACCCGCAGCGCTACGTGAACCCGCAGCTCTACGTGAACCCGCAGCTCTACGTGAACCCGCAGCTCTACGTGAACCCATAGCGCTAGGAGACATTTAGTCTTTAAATGTCGACATCACTCACTAACATGACCACACAAACTCTAACTCCACATTGACGAGAGCACCTGTGGCCTGTACACGCTGAGGCCACTGCGTCGCCATGGCGACAGACCGGGGGAGAGGTTTGACGACACGCTTCCTGCTGCCAGCTGGCAGCGAGGAGGAGGAGGAGGTGGAGAGAGGAGACGGAGAAGCAGTGGCCCATCTCGCTCCGTTGACCATCAGTGGCAGGTGGAAATCATAGCCGACTGCCTGCTCCAAGACATTTCCTTTACTGGTCATCTCTACTTTATTAATATGTTAATCACTTTTACAGACATTTTGAGGCTTTAAGCTGAGAGGGAGCAGGTTGTTATTGAAATGCTCGGTCTGGATCTCACCTGGGTGGGGGAGAAGACGAGGGAACAGTCCACAGTCTGGTTGCCTCTGACTTCCACGACACTCACGCCCGGCTCCTTCTCTGCTCGTAAAGAAGCATATTCCAATCTTCCATTCTAGTCACAGCCCACAAAGACAGTCATACGATAACACCACATCCTTATTCGTTTACCCACCTTTCACCACACAGTGCAACCGCGAGGGCTGAGAGAGGTGCAAAGAGAAGTCGGAGTATTGTGCCAGGTCGAAGGTAACCCGGGCTGCGGCTGACGAGTGGTTTGTCAGAGCGAACGGTCTCGCTCGCTGAGAGCCAGCATGGACCCCGAGGAACTGGAAACGGGCCTTGACAGAAGTAGATGAGAGAGAAATCTCTAAACCAGGACACGTTGCACCTTTCATCTATGTAGTTTGAGCAACTTCAGAATCGTGCCCTGTCTGTTGTAGCACCTCAACAGCTACAGCAAATACAAGTCAAAGAGTCATTTTGGAGCCGTACACAAGCATGATATCTTTCACTTCATTTCTTTCAAAGGTGCAACGCCTGCTGTTTCTAAAGGCACACACATATATCCTCAACACAATGTCTATTGTCTCTTCTTCCTTCTCACATCTTCTCCCCTGTTCTTTGACTTTCCACGTCCATGAGACGAGGTGTTATCGCCTACGTGGAGATTAGTAATTATAAAAACCATGGAAATGTTCCAGGAGTCCATCTCAGACTAGAGCGCCCCAGGACCCATCACCGCAAATTAAAAACTGTAATATGAGCTTGAATGTGCTCGTGGGACATGACAAGTAATAGAGCTTTAATGACGTCTTATAATGATATTGATCAATCTAACGAGACTACAGGAGGTGTAAATGGGAAGGTATATTTGCATAGTAATCATTCATTTTTGTTAATACCTTTGGAATAATATAAATGATTTTCTTTTTATTATATGTTCCTCTCATGTGAATTGATAAAGAAATGTATGCTTTAATGTGAAGGGTGTGAAATACAAAGAGTTGCTCCCAATAAGAACTATTTCATCAGCTGTAAATTCATAACCAAGATACAATAATATGTTTCCTTTAAAGCAAGATGGCCCAAAGAATCACTTGTTAAACACTGCATCAGTCACGAAACAACCCGTAAAGATCACGACAAAGGATTTCACACAGACATGTAACCTACAACAACAGGAGCACAGACATGAAGATCTCTGTGGCAGCCCCGACCACAACAACAGTTTATGTTGTCACCGACATGAAGCTGGTATTCACAGCTAAGAGCCCGTCTGCACAAAGACACAGTGTCTCTATGGACATACGCTGAACTCGACAGACATCGTTGATACCTCATGTAAGAAATAAAGTCTACAAAGTGTGTGTCAGCCTGATAGAGAGCATCTGTGTGTTTAACCCAGCTGTGGGAAATAAAAACAAGTTGGTTTGTTAGAGCAGCTGGGAAAACGTTAGGTCACGAACAAAGATCGTTAAGATGCTCCGGATTATAACGCTGCATCGGTAGTTCTACCGACTCTGGACGACACTGCAGGACACATCTGGTAAATAGAAAGAACTGCCTACACCTACAAACCTTCAATGTTCACAAGGACGTATTCGTTTCTGTTGGTAAACCTTATCCTTTTCATTCATTTGATCATCATCATCTATAAAGGCAATCAGTGTGATGAACAAACTGCGTGTTATGTTGATTGTAATTGCGATAATACAGATTGATTCGTTAATAAAGGTAAATGCAAGACTGCAATCAGTCAGTCCTGACGTACAATTGAATAGTCAAAGATAAAAACATAATAAAGATGATAAAAAGCTTATTCCTATTATGGTGCTTGTTGGAAAGGGAAAAGGCTGAGATGACAGATCTTCAAGTTCAAGGTTTAAAAGTATGAAAGATATGATAATAAATAATTCAAACTAAACAGATATGTGGTTGACTTTAAATCCCATGATTGTAGTGAAAACTCACCACACTGATGTCTACATGAGGAGGCTCCACTGATCCGCCCACTCTGAGCTCCAAGGACTTCATGTTCCTCAGAGCTATCTGTAACACACACACACACACACACACCTCTTTATCGCTGACACGCACACTCGGACAAACCGCCATAACAATATAACGAGGAGCCCTCTCTCTCCACCTCTCGCCCACCTTCACTGTGGTGTCAAACTTGATGACAGAGTCGGGGCTGAAGTGGATCTGGAGTGTAGCCTGCCCCCCAGTGGGCACCACACCCTCAGGAGGACTCACCACCAAGCCTGGCAGAGGAGAAACATCTAGCACCTGCATCAACGAGAGAGAGGGAGAGAGAGAGGGAGGGAGAGAGGGAGGGAGAGAGAGAGACAGAGGGAGGGAGAGAGTCTGGGTACTTTGTTCTTCTTTGGTAAGTATCTGTGCATAAACACCAGTAGTGTTCCTGTGTAGTACCTGATAGTAGGCGTGGTTCTTTCCGGTGTTGTGTAAGACTGCAGTTCTGATAGAGGCCATGTTGAGAGGCACCGACCCAAACGTGACCTTTTTCTCTGCCAGCTGGACGCTGGTGGACCCGACCTGAGAGGACAGAGAGGAAAAGGTAAAATGCATTGCTCTGCAGTATTCATTCCATTGTGTTGTTATTGACCAGTGGTGGGCCATCAGGGCCTGCAAAGCCTTCTCTGCTGGCCTAAACAGAATCACAAAGTTATAGCTATTTTATCATTTTATAATTTTTCATAAATACACTACATGTATCATCATTTTGTCATTGCACAGCTCCTGTCTTCCTCAGTTGCTCTGCTTCCAGTGCAGCTTGTTTTAAGTAGAGCTTTTATCCAATCAGATTTCACCTCTGTGTCTCTAGGTAGAAGAGAGGCCCGAGGCCTGCAGACTCACAAGTGAATCCATGTGCAGTTTAAGTGAATGGGGACGATATTGTTGATTGTCATCGTGTTCAACCAATCAGATCTTTAGTTTGACATGTTGGGCGTATTCTTTGAGTGTCAGAGCCTGCTAGCTGGCCTACAAGTACGTCAGCATTACTGCAGCTCAGAGTCCAGGTGCAGCTCTGCCGAGAGGTGCAGGGTGTGCTGTGATTGGTCAGTGGGCGAGCACGTGACCAAAGTGAAACGAACCAGCAGAGCTTAGTCTGAGGAGTGAGAGTTCAAATTGAAAGATATGGATGAAATCATAACATTTGTAGGGTTTTGCTTGGTGTAGTTTATTTATTTTTGACCTAGCTTTGTTTTTTGAACACTCAACGACTGAAGAGAAACGGATTTAGTGGCGGAGTTACTGACAACGCCTTTCTCAAGAAAGAAGGACATTTCAGGAAAAGCTGGACATGGTAAGAAATGGTCAGTGAACGCCACAGCTGGCAGCGCTGACTCAGCAGGTAAAGGATTTGTATGAACGGTATTTCTGTCTGACAGCGTCGGAGAAGCGTTGCACATTTTATGGCTGAATGTGTTTCATGTTAACTGAGCTCCTGGTGTTACTACTGTTCTTTGTCTATCGTGTCGCTTTCATGAATAATATTTGAATGGCTCGTGCTCTCGTGTGGTGGAATGCGTGGATCCGCTGCAGGTTTGCTGGATTGATGAGTCATAATGAGCACTGAAGGCCCAGGTATAACATCCACGGCCCGCCACTGTTATTGACATGTGTAGTCCACCCACTCTCCCTCACCCTGCCTTGTCTAATTCTACCCCAAGATTTCTCTCGTTTTACTGAAGGGCTTTTGACAGCACGTGTATTGGTGTCATTTGTACGACTCTCTGAAGAGAGGAGTGATGATAACAGTACAGGGACAATCACAAGCCTTTCTTCAGACACTTTGCTTGTCTGTGTTCTGGTCCACTGAGGCTGCTGTCAGAGGACAAATCCATATCTGCCTCTCAGATGGATTTGTGTTGGTATGATTGTTGAACATTGGTAAAAAGAAGAGAGAGAAAAGAAGACCATTTGTGTCGTTGAAATCTTTTTGCTAACTACCCTAATCACAGCTGTCTTGAGCCATCTCAAGGTGACATCCCAGAGCTGGGTTATTAACAACGCTGCAGGAGGGAATTGAAAGGTTTCTATGAGTGTTTTGATACCACAACGCTGCTCTGAGAACTTCACACACTTTTAGGCTACATTTGAAAGTTAAAGGCATCAATCTGGTGAACATTGAGAGCAAGATTAAGAAGACTTGTAATAGAGGCAAAGAGTAACAGTAGTTGCTGAAGACACTCGTACTCAACTGGTCAAGGCAATAAGTTGTTAGTACAAAGTCATCGTTCCTATGTTAGGGGCCGACCTTAGCAACACAGTGCAGGCGTTGTGTGTTGCCCTCGTGGACACAGAGGTCGAACTCTCCCTCAGAAGGGGAGGTGAAGGAGGGATGCCACACTACCTCGCAGTCCAATTCCCTGTACGGCTCCACTGAACCTGGCGGGGGAGGGGGTACATTTGATGTATTAGCCCTAATTCAAACAGACACATCTATTCATTCACAATAAAGCTCCTGAGAGAGAAACACAACAGGGAGATGATGCATGGTTCCTGATATTAAGGCTTTGTAAACCCTGGGACACTAAAGTCTGCACTCTTAGCACCTGAAGCTGGTCGAATGGTGAAGAGGAGGCCGCTCTCTGTGACTACCGGCCTCCATGTGAATTCTGCGGCGCGGTTACGCTGGTTCCGAAGGGTAACCGAGCTCCTGTATCCTGATTGGGCGAGCCGCGTGCGGGTGGGGCGGAGCACCAGCAGGTCGGTGGACAGCTCCAGGGCCAAGGGGACGACCTGGGCCTGGACCAGAATCTGACCAGGGTGCTGCTGGTTCACAGAGAAGGATACAGGTCTGGGGGGAAAGAAGTGCGTTTATATTTCACTAGAAGTGCAATAATTGATTTACATAACTGCTTCCTCCACCAACCTGTAGAAGTGACCCATTTTGCTGCTCTGAAATGTCAGCGGCAGGGTGTTGAGGGAGCGAGGTGGCAGGACGTGGGAGAGGGGTGAGGAGCCCTGTAGCTCGAGGCAGTCCACCTCCAGCTGCACCCAGACGAACACTGACAGATGATTGATCAGCTCCAGCTTCTGAACACACACTGACTGCACACACACATCGCCGAAGTCCACTAACAACGGACCTGATGAGGAAGTAGTGACATTTTACTTACCGTTTTTACCAACACACTACTACCTAACGTACAGATATAGTACATATATACATGTACATATTCTGTACATATATATATGTGCAGAATAGAAACCCTGACTGTGGCACTTCTCAATTGAGTCTCTAACCTCTGAGGACTTGGTGGAGCTCCTGAGCTGTCAGAGCCCTGTTGCAGTCTGCCACCTCCTGGCTGGTAGAGGGAACTGCACCCATTACCTGTAGAGAATGCAAGACATTGAGAAAACGTTCACCTGAATTTTGCATTGAACTTCCACTCGGTGTAATAGCTAACTTATCTTGAGCACATCTGATCTGACCTGACGGTGAAGCTGCCGGTTGATGGACGTCCTGTCTTCGGGGCAGCTACGTCTGGCTGCTGGAGAAGCAGAGCTGTAGTTCGGCTTGGTCTCTGAGATCTTACTGCTCTCCAGGTCACTGATGCGGAGTGTAGGTGGAACGAGCCCGTGAGAAGGAACAATCCCGATGTCCACGTCGTCGTCCTCCACTTTTTCCTGCTGTCTAACAACCAAAAGCAAAGATCCAACGGCACCATTTACTGTCCAACGTTGTGATAGAAAAGCTTGAGATGGGCCTTTAGGTCAGCAATCAGAAAAGTCACAAGACAGCCTACCTCTCACTGATCTTCTGCAGGCGAGTTCTTCTGAGCTGTTGGATGAAATCTGCGTAAATCTGTCGATCCCTCTGTCTCTGCCCCTCCTCTTCCTCAGTGAAAGCATAGCTGGTGTCCACATAGCGATAGCGGTGTACACCGGTGAAGATGGTCCTGAACAACATAAAGGCAGGAATCCTTCAGTAACTGTGGAATTTTTAAACTGGGATCATTTTAACATTTTACAATTCCCTGTGGCACTTTGACGATCTAGAGCGAGTGTGCTTCTTTAACCTCTACCTGTACTGTGTGTGTGCGGAGGCAGGCCTGATGCTCGTGGCGCGGTCATTAGGAAAAGCCAGGAACTCCTCCTCCCCCCCCTCCGTCCTCTGACTCCTCTGCCCGCGATGTTCGTGGAGTCGCGTTTGGTCAGCGCAGAGGACGGCGGCAAACGCCATCCCGCGGCAGCGAGACAGATCGCTGTACCGGACGAGAGGCCGGGGTCCGGTCGGACGGGTCACTGCTGGAGAGGACAGATGTGTGTGTCAAGATCATTCTGATGATGCATTTCATAGACACCAAACCTAGATTATCATTTAGATCTTCTCCTGTTTGAGTAACGTCTGCTTTTAGGACATTTCTGAGTTGTTGGTTTTGGTTTTCGTGAGATTTATTCCTTCAATATTCACCAGGATTCCCTTTAGGCACGGGGTGTGTGGTCTCACTGCAGCACACAGCAGACAGGTTAAGAGTGATGGTGTGGAAGCAGTGAAGCTCAATTCCAGTAACATCTTCAGCGGCGTTGCTGCTCCTCTGAACAGCGTCACCTAAGACATCTAGCTTCTGACACACCTGGAAGCTCCCCTGCTGCCCCGCAGTGAAAGACAAAACTACATCCTGAGGAATGCAGCAGAGAGAAAAAGGTTCCGCTTAGATTTATGAATACAAATCAATCAATCAATCAATCAATCCCCATCCTTACCTGGCATTGCCCGGGGCCAATCGTGCCAGCGGAGGGGTCGGTGGTGAAATGTGCTGCTTTGCGGAAGCGGAATTTGACAGGAAGTAGAGGGCAGAGGTTCTGCAGCAGGCACAGCAGGTCCACGCGTTGACCTGTCACACAGGTGAGGAAATCGAACGTTCGAGAGGGACGAGGCACCAGAGACACAGGCAGTCCGGAGCCCGTCACTGCCAGCTCCACACTGCTGTTACCTAAAGAGCAAAGAAACACACTGGTTCGATCAAAACGTCCCTCGCACATTGTACTCATTCATAATGAATGTCTATACTTCATCATCAGGTAACTAAGCAATGAATTAAGTTACATGACCTGAACGTCTGGCTCGAACCAGTGCTCTGAGCACCTGTGATGGATTGTATCGGGTTATAATATGCAATGCGACATGAGAATGTGTGTTTGTCTGGAGTACCCTTATGGTGAGTGAAGCCACATCTGCTTCCCACCGACTCAAACAGCAGGTAGAGACAGTAGTGTTGCCGCGTGGTGGAGCGATCGCGCCTCCTCTCGTCACTTTAAAGGACATTATGTATAACTGTTTTATAAAACGTTAGTACATTGACATGTCTATGTAGCAGTATACAATGTTACGGTCATTGGGTATGTCGTACTCCTTAGCATTACATTCACAAACACAATTGACCTCTTGCTCATGGGGCTGAAGCACACTCCCACACTGGTTTTGTCATACGGTCCCAGTCGACCCTGTCTGGGGACGCACACCAAGACCTGAGAGACGTCGTGGTTGACTGGGCTGCAGCTCTCCAGCAGGGCCCCGTCTGTGCCCTTCAGAAGATCGACTCCCTACACAGCGATCACAGTCAAAGCCTTGTTATATACTCAGTTCAACTGGCCTCCAAAACCAGCTACAGCTACTTCCTCTGAGGGTCACTCACCGCCTCGGTCCCAGCCGCAGTGTCCTGGAGCAGGCAAACCCAGTCACATGCCCGGGGTGAATCGTTGCTCAGAACCACGTTTTCCACGCTGGACGTCCCGAAGTATACAGGTCCAAACAACAGACGGGACAGTGGAGCCCCCTGTAAAACAGCAGAGCTTTGTTATAGAATGTATCCACCGACAAATAGCCTGAACTGTACGTACACTGCACTGCTACGGTCACGTCTATAACGGGAACTCACTCGCTGTTACCTCCCGTGTTACGCTGCACACAACCCGACAGTACAGAACGGTGTACAGACCGGCAGCTGAATGAAATCATGTGGCTATTTACTGCTTTTTGTAGTTTGAAGAAGACGAAACCCAAAACACTTAGGTGCCATAATTCCCAGCTCAGCTGTCAGTCAGACCATAGAGACTAATCTCTGGTACCGCCCAAGCCCAAGCCCTATATGAATTCCACTTGGACCACTGAATTACCTGCTTGTCAAAAAGCTCAAGGCGCTGGTCCACCACCTCAGCCTTTATACTGAGCACAGCAGAGCGGTTCTGGAGCTTCAGCCTGGGACAAAAGGTAGAACAAAAACATGAATCCTAAAATACGTGACTGAGCATCAAGTGTCCGATCCCTTCAATACGTGCCACCTGTGTTGTGCGGTCGTTCTTACAGAGCCTTCTCATCGATCTGCCCGGGTCGGTCCGTGCACAGTTCCACATTCAGCCGCTGGGTGGCGCCAGCTGCTACGACTCCGCCGCAGGGTGAGATTCTAACTGAGGGGTCTCCAGTGTACTGCACCTGGAACACGCCTTAAATGCACACGCATACACATACATGAGCACTAACACAGAGGGAGTTCAGTGAATAAGATCTGCAGTATCTTTATCTATGAAATGGAGGAGCGGTACCTTCACTTGAGACAGTCCATGGGCTAACAGTGCACACATACTTCCTCATTCATGCATTTGCTGTCAGATATGATGTCTTCATGAGGGAACAGAAGTAACTTTAATATCCATAAATACGTATTCTGATTAAGTCAAAGGAGGTAACTGCATTGTCGGGCTTTAGAAAGGTTTTCTGGCGATAGGTGTTACAGGAGCAGATAATACATTCATTTAATGAGTCACGGACTCTTTGGATGACAAAATGAATATGTCGTCATCACCACGTGAGCAACTTAAGATTCAGTATCTCCAGGCCGAGAGAGACAGGCTCAGTTTACCTGCTGCTGATCCCTGATTGGTCACACGGTGGTGTTTGCTGATCACCTGACTGCTTGCTGCGATGCACCCAAAGTCTAGTACTGAGTCTGTTAGGAAGGAACGAGCCCTGGGGAATCTAGAGGAGCATATAAAGAAAGTCAGAGTGTGGAAACGTACGGCAGTCTGTCTGGTACTTAATATGGTTAGTATATATATATCACATGCTTATAACATATGTGTAGCCTGCTTACCCCAGCAGAGGGATGTTGATGGTCTCTACATCATCTACATGAATCAGGAGGCGGTCTCTGACCTCCTCCTCTTCCTCCGGAGTGAACTCAAGCAGGCCGCTTACAGACAGACCAGAAGACACCACCTGGGCTCTGCTGGATGCTGTGAACTTGAACAACTGCATGACAAGAGAAACAGAGAAGAGGAAGAAAAGGGCGGAGAAAGGCCTCAAGCACGTGTTTAAAAAGAACCACTTTGGAATTGAGGGACAATATTCTGGTAAAAATAGATATTAAACAAATTCATATTTCAATATTATCTGTTTCACACAATGTTACAATCTAGCTAGGACATGCCCCGTTGATAAATACCATGACCAATGATCGATATATAGATAGATATATGGATATATGGATAGGATATATAGATAGATTATTGAATTGGTTGATATCATTGGACGTGGTCGTATCGTATCAAACCAACAAGGTCCATGTTTATCGTAATTAAAGTTAGTTAGCTCAGTGAGTTAATTAGCTAACGTTAGCTTAACTTCTCGCACGAGGTGTTAGCTAAGGTCACCTAGCAATTAAGCTAGTTAATGAAAGAAATAACCAGCTCAGCATGTCCTTTACCTTTAACGCAGGCTTTCCCATCAATATAGTCTTGGACCGTTTCCCAACATTTGTTACCGTGACTTTGGTCCGGTAAACCGTCCCGACTCTCACGTCGTTGAACTCGACACGCGGGGGGTCAACGCGTATTCCAGCCATGACGTTTCTAACTGACTACAGACGCCTCGTGTTGTTCTTCTCTCTGACGTAGCTTATTATCGTCCGACGTGAACTACGTACTGACTCACATACCGATAGTCACCTGTCTACACCACCTGTCGTGACAACCTGTCGCTACACCACCTGTCTACACCACCTGTCGCTACACCACCTGTCTACACCACCTGTCGCTACACCACCTGTCTACACCACCTGTCGCTACACCACCTGTATACACCACCTGTCTACACCACCTGTCTACACCACCTGTCGCTACACCACCTGTCTACACCACCTGTCGCTACACCACCTGTATACACCACCTGTCTACACCACCTGTCTACACCACCTGTCTACACCACCTGTCGCTACACCACCTGTATACACCACCTGTCGCTACACCACCTGTCTACACCACCTGTCGCTACACCACCTGTCGCTACACAAACGTTGAGAGGTGAGACGCTCAGGTGGTTTCTAGGCGACGTGGCGGCGCTCGTTTTACAACCCGGGGCAGTCCGGCGGGCGGTGCAGAGTTTGCCAATGAGCAGCTTTATATAGAACCAAAGCATCGTGTTTATTTAATGTTCTTCATACCACAAGTGTCAATACAGGACATAATTATTAAAAAAACGATATGTTTTCATTCACTCATTAGTTTGTATCTGCTTCTTTCTTAGCGTGTTTCTGTTGGTGGAACGTTAACAGAATCATTTAATAGTTTAATAGTTTAATCAATCTAAAATCTCATCTTCTGGCCTTTACTCAACGAATTTATTTATGTTGCAACGACACTGCTCATAATATGTGTTGCTGCACATATGATATAATAAAGAGTCATAAATACACAGAATTAACATGGGTTTCCTTTCATTTTAGAACTAAAAAACAACACGTACCTCATAAACATATCCATAAATCAAGCTCAAAATTGAATCAAACAAACATTTGCACAACTGTTAAATGATCAATAGATGATATGATTTATTTCAGTATAAAGTATAAAGCATGTTACAAAAATATACCTGATAATGTTAGTCAAACTAACGTCACATCAAACATAATAGTCCTTGAAAAATAACAATTAAGTATTAACATCAACCTTTGAAAGACAAATGTGTCACGTTCATGCCTCAGAACAAAATAAGATAAATCCATTTCAGTAATTAGCTAAGACATAACAGCACAGGGCTCTCCCATGTCTCGTCATCTAGAGGCAGGTGTGAGGACCTGTTAGAGTCCACAGCGGGGCTGATGGGAGGAGGTGTGAGGACCTGTTAGAGTCCACAGCGGGGCTGATGGGAGGAGGTGTGAGGACCTGTTAGAGTCCACAGCGGGGCTGATGGGAGGAGGTGTGAGGACCTGTTAGAATCCACAGCGGGTCTGATGGGAGGTGTGAGGACCTGTTAGAGTCCACAGCGGGGCTGATGGGAGGTGTGAGGACCTGTTAGAGTCCACAGCGGGGCTGATGGGAGGAGGTGTGAGGACCTGTTAGAGTCCACAGCGGGGCTGATGGGAGGAGGTGCGAGGACCTGTTAGAACCCACAGCGGGGCTGATGGGAGGAGGTGCGAGGACCTGTTAGAACCCACAGCGGGGCTGATGGGAGGAGGTGCGAGGACCTGTTAGAATCCACAGCGGGGCTGATGGGAGGAGGTGCGAGGACCTGTTAGAATCCACAGCGGGGCTGATGGGAGGAGGTGCGAGGACCTGTTAGAACCCACAGCGGGGCTGATGGGAGGAGGTGCGAGGACCTGTTAGAACCCACAGCGGGGCTGATGGGAGGAGGTGCGAGGACCTGTTAGAGTCCACAGCGGGGCTGATGGGAGGAGGTGTGAGGACCTGTTAGAGTCCACAGCGGGGCTGATGGGAGGAGGTGTGAGGACCTGTTAGAGTCCACAGCGGGGCTGATGGGAGGAGGTGCGAGGACCTGTTAGAAACCACAGCGGGGCTGATGGGAGGAGGTGTGAGGACCTGTTAGAACCCACAGCGGGTCTGATGGGAGGAGGTGTGAGGACCTGTTAGAATCCACAGCGGGGCTGATGGGAGGAGGTGTGAGGACCTGTTAGAGTCCACAGCGGGGCTGATGGGAGGAGGTGTGAGGACCTGTTAGAATCCACAGCGGGGCTGATGGGAGGAGGTGTGAGGACCTGTTAGAACCCACAGCGGGGCTGATGGGAGGAGGTGCGAGGACCTGTTAGAGTCCACAGCGGGGCTGATGGGAGGAGGTGTGAGGACCTGTTAGAATCCACAGCGGGGCTGATGGGAGGAGGTGTGAGGACCTGTTAGAGTCCACAGCGGGGCTGATGGGAGGAGGTGTGAGGACCTGTTAGAATCCACAGCGGGGCTGATGGGAGGAGGTGTGAGGACCTGTTAGAATCCACAGCGGGGCTGATGGGAGGAGGTGCGAGGACCTGTTAGAGTCCACAGCGGGTCTGATGGGAGGAGGTGTGAGGACCTGTTAGAACCCACAGCGGGTCTGATGGGAGGAGGTGTGAGGACCTGTTAGAATCCACAGCGGGGCTGATGGGAGGAGGTGTGAGGACCTGTTAGAGTCCACAGCGGGGCTGATGGGAGGAGGTGTGAGGACCTGTTAGAATCCACAGCGGGGCTGATGGGAGGAGGTGTGAGGACCTGTTAGAGTCCACAGCGGGGCTGATGGGAGGAGGTGTGAGGACCTGTTAGAGTCCACAGCGGGGCTGATGGGAGGAGGTGTGAGGACCTGTTAGAACCCACAGCGGGCTGATGGGAGGAGGTGTGAGGACCTGTTAGAACCCACAGCGGGGCTGATGGGAGGAGGTGTGAGGACCTGTTAGAGTCCACAGCGGGGCTGATGGGAGGAGGTGTGAGGACCTGTTAGAACCCACAGCGGGGCTGATGGGAGGAGGTGTGAGGACCTGTTAGAACCCACAGCGGGCTGATGGGAGGAGGTGTGAGGACCTGTTAGAACCCACAGCGGGGCTGATGGGAGGAGGTGCGAGGACCTGTTAGAACCCACAGCGGGGCTGATGGGAGGAGGTGTGAGGACCTGTTAGAGTCCACAGCGGGTCTGACGGGAGGAGGTGAGAGGACCTGTTAGAGTCCACAGTGGGGCTGATGGGAGGAGGTGTGAGGACCTGTTAGAGTCCACAGCGGGGCTGATGGGAGGAGGTGTGAGGACCTGTTAGAGTCCACAGCGGGGCTGATGGGAGGAGGTGTGAGGACCTGTTAGAATCCACAGCGGGGCTGATGGGAGGAGGTGTGAGGACCTGTTAGAATCCACAGCGGGTCTGATGGGAGGAGGTGCGAGGACCTGTTAGAATCCACAGCGGGGCTGATGGGAGGAGGTGTGAGGACCTGTTAGAACCCACAGCGGGGCTGATGGGAGGAGGTGTGAGGACCTGTTAGAGTCCACAGCGGGGCTGATGGGAGGAGGTGTGAGGACCTGTTAGAGTCCACAGCGGGGCTGATGGGAGGAGGTGTGAGGACCTGTTAGAGTCCACGTGGCCCTCCTCTGATCTCACAGCTCCTCCTTGTTTGTCCTCAGCTGCATCAGAGCTCCACTTCTCCTCAGGTTCACCAGAGGAAACACCGCTGCACACGATGCTTTTCCTCCCAGCTGCTGCTCTGTGCTGTCTGTGTTCAGGTGAGTGTTTCCAGCCAATCGGGAGCCACCGAGCTCCACCTCTGACCAGCACCGTCACCCTCACCTTCATCCACCTGTCTGTTTCTCTACAGCGCTGGTTTCCATGGCAGCAGAGCTGATTCAGGAGGACTTAACGTTGACCAGGAGAGTTGGTGGGAAAGTCTCCTTCAGCTGTGGAGGCACTGACCAGTGTGACTCTGGTTATGTACTCTGGTACCAGAAGAGAGACAACGAAGCATTCACTAGGATTCTTGATATTAGGAGTGATGGTTACATAGATAACAGTTACAATCATCCTCAGAAAGATGATTCCTCAGTTGTGAAGAAACAGAACGGCTGTGAGTTGGAGATCCAGAACGTTAGACTCACTCATTCAGCCTCCTACTACTGCTCCTGTTATAGACCTGATCTCCACAGTGAGGAATGATTCCTGCAGCCTGAACAAAAACCAACAGATGAACAGATGTCACCCAGCGTTTGTGACAGGAAGAGAGCAGTAAACCACAGCTCAGCTTCACACGTTTCTCCTCCATCAGAGATTCATGTTGAGGTTCAGCTCCTCAAAAGTCTTTTTGATCAAACAGTTGAAGAAGTGAGCGGCTCTGAATCAGGAGCTGTAGTTTGTTTCTGTCAGCATTTCCACAGCAGACACAACTGAGACAAGATTAAACAGCAGAGGCTATGCTGTCATCTCATTATTATAATATTAATAATATTATTAACATTACTCAGTTGTTGTGTTTGTTACAGTGAAGTTCAACCCGACAAACAGAGAGAATAAACTAAAAGAAATGAGACGGAATCCTGAAATAAACTGCTTCATGTTCTGAAGAGAATAGAGTCTATAGAAACAGCATGCGTTTGTGTTTTTATTTCATGTTTTTAAATGTGAAGATATGAATTATCTCCTTTAATACAAAATATCTTTAACGGAGAACAAATGCACTCCCTTAAATATTTTGTCAAATTAATCTGCAGACAAATTTAAAAACATCTCAAGAAAGCAGATTTACATTTAGGTGATCATTTATGAATATATTTGCCTTTTGTCTTTAATAAAATCCACATTAATGATGTTAAGAAAAAGTTTTTCTGATCTAGAAATAGACCCAAGTTAAATGTTTTTGCTTTATTTATTAAAACTGTGGATTGAATCAAAGCGAAACAAACACAAAATGACAAAAATATGATTAGTAAAAACAAGAATAAGAAAACCGAACTTTATTTATGAAACAGATTTTATAGAAATGTGATTTACAGTCAAAATAGAGATTAAAGCAAAAGACAAACATTTGGATATGTATTACAATATTAGGTATAAAATAAGCAATCTATAATAAAAATAGTGAAAGTTGCTGAAGGAGTTCTTAACCTGTAATCTTCTGATCAAACTTCACATGGAGATGTTTAATGAAGTAATAAAATATATCGTATTCCTTTGTTCCATAGAGCTCCATTGTTTTCCAAAAATATCAACACTTATTAACTATTAAGGCTTCATTCACAAATATCTGTGTTTACATTGTACTTATGTATTTAAGGTATGACAAAGATAAACAGCTTATAACTAACTGAACAATGAATTAAAGGATAAACGTGGTTATTCAAAGGTAATCCCCAGACATTCAAATATTAATAAATAAAAACGTATAAAACATGATTGTTTCATTTGTATTTCCATTATATAATAACATTTGGTTGGAAATATTTCAACACTGTTGATGCGCAGATGAAGGCTGTCGTTCCCGCTGTTCACCGCTGGGTGCCGCCAAAACACGTGATAACGCCAAAAACACTTCACGTGACGTCCCGACGACAATAGAGGAACTGGTTACGTTTATCCCTCCTGAATATTATTAAATATCATTAACAGTTTGAGGACTGGCTAGTTATTGACAATAAAGATGCGCTAAATAACACAATGCATGTAGAATGCTACCGGCTCGGCACCGATGCGAGTTCCGTGACGCCAACCCGGAAGTATTTGCGTGTCACGTGACGGCAGTTGAACATGCTGGCGATTTGTTGTCATTGTCACTTGAAGCGCTGCAGTCGGTTACGAGGATGTGTTCCGCTATTAACGGTGTCTGTTCTGTTGCAGCCGTAGCGTGATATGATGCATTGTGTCTGAAAACGCGCATTTCGTGCCCTTAACGGAGTAACGGTAACAGAGGAAAGATGTCCGGGTTCAGCTCGGAGCTCATAGACTACCTGGAGGGGAGGATCACTTTCGAGGAGTTTGACCAGCGGAGGGATGAGCGCAAAGCCAAGGTGAAGCACACGTTATGAATATAATAACTATCTAACCCTGTCATAAATATCTGAGCGAGTTAGCTACATCAGCTAAAGCCCAGAAGCAGAGCTAGGTTAGCATAGCTAAACGTATCTAGCTGAATCAGCAGTATAACCTTTGACATCTTGAATTCGTTCAACGCTACACACGTTTTAGACTTAACTGCGAATTCACATTGAACTGTTTTAACAGTCCAACAGTATACTTAACTAACAATGTGCATTGTTTGCTGTTTAGGGAACATAAAGTCGATATTTTCTTTCCTCCAAATGATGGATATCAAAGCTAGTTAGCATAGCAGCATCAGCCTTTACACCTGTCGTTGGTTTGACGTGAGCTACACTCGTTTAATAGACTCTATGAAACGTCCGCCTGTCGGTTAGGTCGCGTTAACACGAAGTGTAACGCTGAATGTTCTCTCCTCTCTCAGGAGTCTGCGGTGTCAGCTGAAGGTGTGGAGGCGGAGGAGGATGCTGCTCAGCCCTCTACCTCTGCACACGTCCCGGGGAACGTCGGTAAAGCTTCTTCTTCTTCTTCTTCTTCTTCTTCTTCTTCTTCTCTCAGTTTAATGGCGGACTACAAACCGACGTTTAAGGTGCACACCGCCACCTACTGGACCTTAGTGTGTAACATCATGACTTTATGACAGTTATCACTTAAACACAATAATAATAATAATAAATAAAATAAGACTTCATAAAGAAGTTATATTCTGGATATGAAATGCTCCCAATAATAATCAAAGGTGACTCCTCTCATCTGTTTCTTTATCAGCTGGAAAGTAAGAAGACACGGTTTAGAGAGTTGATGCAAAACAAAATGTTATTATTATATTATTTTATGACTCATTAGTGTTGATGACATCACTTGACACTCACTAACCCTAACCCTGTCAGAGGAGGGAGTCAGCCCGGGGGTCCAGCAGGCCTTTGCCTCCATGCTGGGAGACAAGCCGGAACCACCGTCTTCAGACGAGCAGGAGGAGGGAGAGGAGGACGACTGTAGCTACGTGGACGATGAAGAGGATGAGGACTACAAGGCGGAGGAAGAGCAAAAAGTGAGGCTGGAGATGGAGGAGACGGAGAAGAGGCGGAAGCGGCGGGGGAAAAGAGGAAGAGGACGGAGGAACAGGAAACAGAGAGAGCTGGAGGAAGAGGAGGACGCGGAGGAGGATCCCACGGTGGGAGACGTGTTTGCACTGGAGATGGAGCTGAACAGAGAAAACAAGAAGATGATGAGGGTGAGGAGGAGGAGGAGGAGGAGGAGGAGGGGGGCAGTGTGTTAGTTTCCCAGCTCTTAATGTGGGTTAGTTTGTGACTTATTGTGTGTGTCCAGGAGCGGCGGCAACGCAGCAAGCTGCCCCGAGCTCTGAGAGGCTTGATGGGAGAAGCCAACATCCGCTACGCTAGAGGAGAGAAAGAGGACGCCATCTTGATGTGTATGGAGATCATCAGACAGGGTATGAAACAAACGGTTTGGAGTTTATTAGTTTTTCATATTGATCAACTACCTAAATGAATCGTCGTCCCCTTCTCTTCCAGCTCCTTTGGCCTACGAGCCTTTCTCCACGTTGGCAATGATCTACGAGGACGATGAAGACATGGACAAGGCGCTGCAGTTCGGTCTGATCGCCGCCCACCTGAACCCTTCAGACTGCGAGGAGTGGATCCGACTGGCAGAAATGTCTCTGGAGCAGGACAACATCCGACAGGCCATCGTGTGCTACTCAAAAGGTCAGCCTGACACTCGCCGAGATGCATCGATACGATGGATCCATTGCTATGCAAACCATTATTTTCTGTTGCGATTACTCCCGTTCTCCCTCTTGTCCCCTACCGCCGCAGCCATCAAGTACGACCCCACTAACGTGCGCTACGTGTGGGAGCGCTCCAGCCTCCACATGCGCCTGGGCGAGCACAAGCAGTGCATGGACGGCTACCGCAGGATCCTATCGCTGCTGCCCATGGAGGACGGAGAGCACTTCATGCAGCTCTCCAAAGACATGGCCAAGTACAGCACACACTAGCCAGACCAGGTCCATACTGTGCATCCACATAGGCTGGGCCTAACACGGTGTGTGTGTGTGTGTGTGTGTGTCCTGTTCAGGAGTTACTATGAGAGTAACGACTTGCCCTCAGCTCTGGGTGTAATAGAGGAAGCTCTGGAGCGACACCCCGGCCTGGTCAGCGATGACTTCATCAACATGGCAGCTGAGCTCTACATCGCCAACCGCCAGTACAGCAGGGCGCTGCAGGTAGAGCTCTGTGTGTGTGTGAACACGTAGTTCACGGATTAAAAGCACTGCTCACACGTCTAGGGATTATACAAAGAAGGCCAGTTAGCTTTTAGATGCTTTAGAAACGTAACAATCTCCATGTGAGTTCATATTGTGCAGCCTTAGAGATGGAGCACATGAAGGGTGTTCTGTGTTCATGAATGCGTGTACTTTGCGTGTGTTTCCCAGGTCTTGGTCCAGTTTGCGGGTGTAGTTTTGGTGAAGGATGAATCCGAATCGGGGTGTGAGGAACCAAGACAAGAAGAGAGGGTGGCAGAGGAAACGACCGAGGAACAAGAGAAGAAGAACGAGGAAGACACGGAAGAGGAGCCGGCTGTTAAAGAGGACTGTGAGTAACTCTTTGTGCAGATGTTTCCCTTTTCCTTGACTTTACAGAACAACACTACAGCACAGTAGTCCATACAATCCTTTGTCTGTCTCCAGGTGACATTAAAGATGTCCATGTACCAGACAGTGTCCCAGTGGACCTGAGGGCCAAGCTCACGGTCTGCCTCATACACCTGCATGTCGACGCACCCCTGGAGGTAAAAGACTTCATGAGTTACACATTTATCCAATTTAGGCTTCAAATATTGATTCTAGCAGTGAGTTGAAAGTGAATATTAAACATCTGTCTCACTCCCAGGGGCTGGTGTCCTCGCTGATGGAGCAGAGTCCAGAGGAGATTGGTGACTTGTACCTGGACGTAGGCGAAGCCTACCTGGAGGAGGGCAAGTACATGGCCGCTCTGCCGCTGCTGTCGGCCCTCGTCATATCGGAGAAGTACAACCTGGCTGTCGTCTGGCTCCGACACGCAGGTGGGACCGACGGAAAGCAAGCGTTTCAGAGATAATCGCGTGTCCCACGTGATATAATATGAAGTCTACAGGTGTAACACTGACGGCTAGCGTTTGATGTTGTTCCGAGGGTCAAGTTGAACATTTCATTTTCAGGATAGTCTTTCGCTTTGTCCCACGCAGAGTGTCTGAAGGCGCTGGGCCACATGGAGGCGGCGGCACAGAGCTACACTAAAGTGGTGGACATGGCCCCGCAGCACCTGGAGGCTCGCCTCTCCCTGGCCACCCTGCAGCAGCAGCTGGGCCGGCCCGAGTGCGCCCTCAAGGCTCTGGAGTCCATGTACGACAGCGAGACGCTGGCACAGGACTCGTCGGCGGCACAGAAGGTGAAGTGTGTGATTTGAAGAAGAGGGCCAGTATAGTTCTGTCCTCTGTGTGTGTACTCATATCTCTGTGTGCGGCGGTTGTAGGAGTTAAAGCTGCTGCTGCATCGTTCCACGCTGCTGAAGACTCAGGGCCAGACACAGGACTACCTGGACGCTATGATCACTATGATCTCCATGCTGCTCAAGGTAACGCACTCGTGCACGGAGGGGTTTCTTCTAGGGAGGTTTCACCAGTTAGTCGAGCTAATATGTAATCATTAAGACTTTAAAGCACAATTCGATGGTCTCGGGTGTCTTAGGTGGCCATGCAGCGAGCGAAGGTGTGTGTGCGTTCTGTAACCGTGTCAGGTGTGAATCACCTGAGACTGGCCAAGGCCATCCTGCCAGAGATCGCTGACCACGAAGCTGCCTACCTGGACAACACAGGTGAGGATATACTGTGTGTGTGTGTGTGTATGTGCTTTAAAGTCCCAGTGAAACGGAAGTTATATATATATTATATATGTGCCCAGGTAAAACCAACGTGATGTCCAAAGAAGACTGGTGGCAGCTGCTGGTGAGCTGCGTGCTGACGCTGTGCGAGGTGCGGCGCTACGAGGAGGCCGAGCTGCTGGTGGAGTCCGCCATGGAGTTCTACTCCTTCTACGACAACAAGCCCCGCAGGAAGGAGATGGAGTGCTTCGGCCTGTCCGCCACCATCCTCGACCACAACTACTACAAGGCCTACAACTACATAAGGTCGACTACTCGCGTGTGCAGCTCCACGAGGCGGAGAATCGGTTCACCTGCACGGCCTTCTGTTGTGACGCTTGTTTCAAAGTACAACTGTCCTCTTTCTGCTTTCCCTCCTCTCAACAGATTGATGCTGATGGAAAATGTGGATCGGCCTCAGCTCTGGAATATCTTCAACCAGGTCTGGCTATGTGCTCAAATCCAGAAGTACCAAGTGGTCTTTAAAGCGTTCCCTGTGTGTGTGTGTGTGTGTGTCTGAGACGTGTCTGTGCTCCTCTCAGCTGACCATAACCTCCCAGCACCAGCGCCACCATCGCTTCTGTCTGCGCCTGCTGTTAAAGTATCCCGACAACCACGCTTTGGGTGTCCTGTGCGGACACAACGCCATGGTGTCAGGGAGCTTCAAGCACGCTCTGGGTACCACACACACACACACACACACACACTGCATTTCTGCCTTACTTTGACCCGTTCGCTTGAGGTCAGGAAACATTTGTCGATGACTTTCATCGGTACTCGTCTAACACATCTACTCTGTCTTTAGGCCAGTATGTTCAGGCCTTCCAGACTCACCCTGAAACCCCGCTCCACAGCCTGTGTGTGGGTCTCACCTTCTTCCACATGGCATCTCAAAAGTATGTCGCCAAACGACACACCCTCGTGCTGCAGGTAGGGGTTTCTTTGTGTGCGCGTGTCTTGTGTGATTCCGTCAGATTGAACCAGAAACATCTGTACGTCACAGCGACATACTCCGCTCCATTCCTCCTGTGCGTGTTTTAGGGTTTTTCCTTTCTGTGGCGGTACGTGGACCTCCGGGGAGTGTGTCAGGAGAGCATGTACAACCTGGGCAGGGCGCTGCACCAGATCGGCCTCACACATCTGGCCGTTCATTACTACCAGACGGCTCTGACGCTGCCCGCTCAGAAACTGGAGGTGCGTGTACAAACATCACTTTAGGACTTTGATGCGTGGAACCTACATCCACAACTCCTTCTGTGCCCAGACGATTCTCCTGTAGGCTTTATGAGAGCTTTTCATCTTGTTGTCTGTCCCCCTCTTCCTCCTCTCACTGCTGGTCCTACCTTCAGGGTATCCCCGATGATCAGCTGGATCTGAGGAGGGAGATCGCCTTCAACCTCTCTCTCATCTACCAGGCCAGCGGGAACATGGCGATGGCCCACCAGCTGATCAACACACACTGCGTTGTTTAAAGCATGCACACGGACGCCTCGTCGTCATCATGTCGAGTACTGCCCTGTAACGTACGGAGGACTAACAACGCCATATTCACCAACACATTCATTAAACAATACAAAAATAAGTAAATGCATTAGTGAATCAATACATTGATGTTGATAACAAATGAGCAAATGCATGTTTATTTATTTTATGTGTTTTATACTTCTGTAATGTATTTATTGATGATGTGTGTTGATGAGTTACTCGTTTCACTGCAGCTCAAAGGGTCAACGGGTCCTTTCAGCGTTATTAGGGCTGACTGCTACACCTCCTGTTGGTGGGTTAGGCTACACACTGAGTATCAATAGCTTCATTATATCATAGACGTTTCATTCATGTCTTCATGTGTGTATTCATTCCAACCTAAATTCATCCATTATTTACTTTATTGATATTAATTCATTTAGTTATTTTTGTTTCTGTTGATTAAAGTCGCTCTTCATCCTCCGTACAAACAGCCGTCTGGTTCACGTTTCTGTCGTCATAACGTCGACATTCATGCTTTCATTCCACCGTGTCAACATGTCAGGGTACGGGAGTCAATACGTGGTCATGGTGTTAATATTTGACGATCTAAATGACTGTAGACTTGTACACAGATGTTTGAGGTAGTGATAGATGTGTTACAGTCCTGTGTCGTGGATGTATGATATGTACATGTGTGCACAGCCCTTTGTATACCACTGATGCTGTTCTAACCCATTTTGTGAAGACAACTCTATTTTTGTTAAATAAACATTTTCACTCTGAGTCTATTGATTTTGATTGATGTAGATATATTTGACTTCTATCTCTCTTGTGATTGTTTTCTTTCTCTTTTTTAACAGTAATGTGCCAGAACGACGGACAGACTTTTCCTTTTGTTGCAGGGATTAAGGCGGTTGGATTAATTGACAAATCCCTCTTTTCTCCCGTCCTAACAGTCCTAACAGTCTGCTTCCATCATGTCTCCTCGCCGGGTCACTGCACTCCATCTGGGGGGGGGGGGGGGGGGGGGGGCACTGAATAATGTAAGCAGCAGTAATATTGTTCAAAAACACAGTAGAAGGTGTACTTTCTGAATCTTAATAGTAATTACAGCACTAGTCTACAGTTCGTCATGTTATAACATGACTACTAATCCTATAGCTGGAGTTATGTGGTAGAGATCAGTAGTATGGGCTCCTGCATGGTCCTTAATGTGTGGCCCTTTGTCTCGCGACCCTCTGAAGGAACCTCAGGTTGGGAAACCATGATCCATAACGGGAGGCGGGAGGCGGGGGATGGGGGGGGTGGACTCGGCTCGCTCGGTATGGACTCGGCTCGCTCGGTATGGACTCCCACAACACGGCCTGGCTTTGTAACGCGCTTCTAGTGGAAACATCTCGCTGATCATCAGGATGCCGGAGGTTCGTCTCTCCCTCTCGTGGCTCAGTGGAAGCAAAGCGTCGCGTGCAGCGGAAGCGGGGAGGCGGATGTGAAGCGGTCCAGACCGATAAATAAGAGATGAACGCGTCTTTCTGCCCAGCCTGGCAACATCGCGGTGGAGTCCACGACGCCGCGGAGTGACAGACCTGGCAACCATGATCCAAGAATAGGAGTGATTCACGAAACGATACGATTAACGGGACGTTATTGTTGTTCTGGACTACCGGGGAGCAGCGGTGCTGCGCACGGGCTCTGGAGCACCGGATCCCGGCTCGGAAGCCGATGAAGGGTCGGTGGCGGTGGCCGGGCCGTGTGGAGATCCGTCGTCCATAATCAAAACCACTTATTCGTCTTTCTGCGGGCAGTGGTGGTTGTAAACGACGTTGAACGCCTCAGCAGAGGTAAGCAGTGTGTCGGGTCTCTTATTGGTTCACAGGGTGTTGCTGGACCTGAGAGCAACATACGTCCATCACGCTTTGTATTGACTCCACACAGCGAGTGTGTTTCATCACATTTGGTTATGTTTTCACTCATCAGTCCACTCACGAAGGGTTATGAGCTGATGAAGTCTGTGGTGTGCTGTGTGGTGGCGCATGGGCACCAGTGACACATAGTAGGCCTAATAGAAACAACAACAACAACAACAAAGCCAGACATCTAATCCACAGCAGTATGCGTTGCTGTCAAAGCGGCTTCATGCAAAATAAAGAAGAAAAAAAGTCAACAGTGATGTCAAGCTGTTAGAGAATGTGAGTCCGATCAGAGCTCACACAACCGGATCAATACCAGGACAGCTCGTCTCCTGTTTCCTGCCTAATAGCTGCACGTATCTCAACACTAATTGTAACATACCGCAGTGAAGGCTGGGTTCATTTAGTCACGAGACAGATTGGCAGGTCGACCGAGTGTTGCTTCATTGCTGTGATCTGTGATCTGGGATCTGGGATCTGGGATCTGGTTTCTCTTTCTTGCAGATGTTTGTTTCTCACTAAAAACAGATATTGGGATCCATTATTTTTGTCTGAACAAAGTTCTAGTGTGTGTAGCTCGGTGCATGATGAAGGGTGCTGGATGCATATAGAAGGGAGATTCTCAAGTATCCCATGTACAACTACGCTCTATTGACCCGATACTTGAACTTCTATCATCGGTCCTGCCCTGCGCTTTCCCCTCAAGTAAAACCACCTCATCTGCATCGGAAGAGACCTTTTCTAATTTTACATATCTCTAACTCTTTTGGATCATTTGATTTATTGATTGCTGTCGAGATGTAATGAGAATTCCGTGAACTATAAAAAATGAATGATTTTGAAGGCGATTACCAGCCCTAGCTTTAAGGTAGGCCATGGCTTTAGTTCTACCCTAAACTGACCAATCAAGATATATAGTGTCACTCTCGGGATGTTGTTGTTCACTTCAGACAGTCGAGACCGAAGCAGCAGAGGTTAACGCATCCTGACATTTACTCCCATAATGGAACCCAGTGGTGTTCTTGGGTAAACCCGAATGCCCACTTCTTTCAAAGGTCCCAGTTTACTTTAACCAGTAGTTTCTGTCCAGGCAGGCCAGCGAACGTCTTCAGCACTGTCACGTCTGTCCCGTTGGAGGTCACTACAAGAGTGCACCGAAACACACCGACCCACCGGCCCAGAGGAATGTGAGGGGCGCGCTGGGGACAGGAAGCTGTCGCCTCCTGAATGGCCCACCTCATTGTTCTCCAAGCACGCTACAGTTATTTCAGGACTGTGTGTGTGTGTGTGTGTGTGTTTATCGATGTGTTTAATAGTGGTCCTGTTTTGTGCAAACGTCTTCCAGATTTTTACCAGTGCATTCAACTTAAGAGACCTTTCATTTGTTGTCTATATTGCACAACACGACACCGTGGGGACCGTTTTATATGTTGCCCTCAGAGGAGAGTACCGCCCCAACACCACAACGCTATTTGGGCAAATGTGACACATTTCTCGGCCTCTCTTCAGGGAGCGGGTCAGCCGTCTCCACCGGAGCTCCGCTTTGGGATTTAATGAGGCTGATACGACTATTTTTTCATTTTTTGTCATTCCATCTAAATCTTTCCCAGTGCAGCTTTTAAGCTCCGACACTTGCATTATTCAGTCGGGTAGCGTTGTCTGCGCAGGCGCATGAACCCAAGGACTGCCCCCAGCTAGAAGAATAACAGAGATGTTTTGATGTCGGCGAGAGACTTGGAGTCACAGGGATGAAATGCTCCTCCCGTCCAACCCACAGACATTCAGCTTTTAAAGGAAACACTTGAATGTGCACTCTCTTCTACCCATCATTCCTTTGTCTTAAGCGTGGGATGAAAGTAGTGACAAATCAAACGCAGGTTTTGGGCGTGTGCAAATATTCTCTCGGTGCATGCGGCCTGTGTGCGTACCACCACCTGCTGTGGTGTGTTGATATCAGTGTCTATTTTCACGGGGTTGTGTGTATATTTAGGCACAAAGTCTCACGACTTATAAATAACCTGCAAACTGGAAGCGGCTGCCAGGAGATAGAGTGCACTCAACACACACACACAGTACAGTGTAACACTTCAGGTATGGGGGGGGGGTCAACATAGATGATATTTAATATGAAAAAGAAGTGTCACGTTTAAACCATTAAGTGATTCCATGACAGTGAGCTGGTGGGACATCTCAGGATTTTAGGTAGATAACCTCATCAGGCAATGGCAGGGCTATCCCATTAGCTCCATTGCAGCAGCTCCCATTCAACATAATAGCTTATGATCTCACACACCTTAATCGAAACCCTGCACCGATGACCGCACACACTCCGAGTCTTAGAGGCCGCGGGGCAGTAGGGCGGTGATGAGTCAGCGCTGTGATCCAGTCTGTACACCCCATCAATCCACTCACTGTCTCCTCTGTCTCTGTGCGTTTGTGAAGGTATTCGTGTGTGTGTGCGACTTCACCACTGTGTGTGTGTGTGTGTGTCTGCTGATATTACGGCGTCAGTGCCCCCTCCCCACCACCCACCACCCACCTTCTCCTGCTGAATTCAGCCGGCGCATAGTTGCAGTCTGCTGAGGCGGAAGTACAGCGGGACATTCTTGTGCTGGTGAATCTATGCACACTGGAAGATTTCATACAGGAGCTGTAATTTCATTCAATTGAAAGACTTCTGCAGTATAACTGCATTAGGAGTATTTACCTGTCCAATGGTAATCAGAATCTAACATTAGCAAGCTAGCCTAGCTAGCATCCTAGCTCGTGTAAAACATTCACAAAATGAACTAACTAAGGATACGGCACTGGCATTAAGTCAAAGACGTCCATGTTGCAGAGATATCGAATGTTACGATATTGTAACCCTAGTTCTATAAGTGTCGCCACGCGGTGGGAGGCCCTCTTCCTATGGGCTTGGGAGCATAGACAGGAACTGTCAGTGAAATCAGGAAACACTGCTTCAAGTTTAGATGCTTTAGCCACAAAAAGGTCCAGAATCTGTGTCATCATCTCCAGAAAAATATGCACAGCTGATGTGTCATTATAGCTTAATTTTGTTATTGAAGATGTGTTGACAAAAATGAAAATAGATTATTTGAAATGACCTCTCATCTTGTTCTGGAAAGAGCCTGAAAGACGTTCAAATCAGGGAGTAAAAAGCTAAAATAAATACCCACAATTCTACATGGTTGTTTTTGATGTTTTCATGGTAACGTGACATGTTGCTGTCCAAATGCGTATTTACACCATTTCAAGCCCCTCAGTCTCTCACATTCAACCATTTACCAGGTGACGTCAGTAAGTCCTTGAGGGTTCAGGGTTTAAGGCCTTAGCGGGGCACATTGGGACTGGGCCCATGTTTCTCAACGATCCAATGACCTCCCAGTCACCACGCAAGGCTCGATAAACTCTGTTTCTGTGCACATACACTGAGGCATGTCACCTTTGAAATAACATGCACCATTTTCGACTGCACTTCTTGGCGTGTTTGTCTTTCTCTGACATTCCACCACGGTCAGGTCTAACCATTAGATTAAACATTTCAAACTGGCAAACACTGCAGCCAGTGATTTAAAAAGGCCCAGAACATCTTTGATACCCATCATCCGAGAATCAGGGATATTGGTGACAAGAGGTGCCTGCGAAGAGAACCAAAGGATATTAAAAGAAAATTCCCACACCAGCCACAGCCTGTTCACTCTGCTGCAATCTGGCAAGAGATGCAGAAGAGACTCCGCTGCCGTACCACAAGGCTTCAGAGCAGCTTCTTTCCTCTGGCTGTGAGACTCCGTAATGCAGCAACGGGTCGGATTCCATGCCCGGGCAGTCTTGGTTTGTTTGGCAGAAATCAAGTGACCCTGTTACTCACATAACTCACCGAATACAAGATATAAATTATGAAGGAAAAAACAACTTGAAAGATTTATTAATGCCCCCAAAAACCTGAAACATGGCTGCAGAGGCAGCTGCAGATGAAACTGTGTGTTAATGCAGCGGATTAGACGAGGCATTAATCCCTCCATTCTCTGTTTTAATCCTGCTGCGATATCATGACATCTACCTCCAGAGAGGTGTGTGTGTGTGTGTGTGTGTGTGTGTGTGTGTGTGTGTGTTTCTGATTAGTTTTTTAAAGACAAGAGGCAGCTGTGTGTATTTGACAGCAATGTTTTTGTTTGACTCTAAGGATGGAGTAAACTGGTGTTTTCTGAGGAGAGAGTGAAGGGGTGTGTGAGAGGGCTTTAATTAGTGTAGTATGCGGACATTCAGGATCATTTTACAAGTTTGTAAATGTGTGTATTTGGGCACAAGTGTCTTTAAACTCTGTCAGCAGCACTATGCTAAACACTGGCCTCTCCCTGAGCTATTTATAAATCAGTCCAGATGTGTTGCAGGGAATTTGTGTGTGTGCGTGTGTGTGTGTGTGTGTGTGTGTGTGTGTGTGTGTGTGTGTGTGTGTGTGTGTGTGTGTGTGTGTGCTGAGCCTGGTTTAGTTAGTGTTTTATGGTTTGCTGGTAAAAAAAAAAAAATTAATTTGGAATTTCTTTTGGAGAAGTAAGGAAACTGCACTGTGATTCTGACAAGAAAATATGTAGAAATAATATTTCAAATATTGTGTGACACAGCGTGATGCTGTGTCACACTGCTAGTCTTCCTGCAGGACAGCGTTCGGAAAACCTTCCAAATTGAGGACTCGTGCAGAGTACTCGTGCCTATCGTAGGTGACTAGCGTAGGTGACTAGCGTAGACTTAAAACGAGTCACGAGAGGCTGAGTGGGGGAGACGAACCCTGCGGACGCGCTGGCAGTCAATTATTCAGAGGATCCAGTGAGTTTTGTGGTTTTACGTGTAGACAACAAACAAACTCTTGTGCTGAATAACACACATTGAAAAGCGTTCATAATACTTTGTCATTGATGTACAAAGGAAATCAACGGCGATCAACAAATTTCCGTAACTGACAAAAAAGGGTGTACGAAATGTCACAGGCTACACCGGACTCCTACACTTAGTAGACGCTTTAATCCAAAGCGACTTACAATTCAGATTCTATCACACACCGAAGGAACACGGGAGCACTTTTGGGGTTGAGTGTCTTGCTCAAGGACACATCGACATGCGACTAGCGGAGCCGGGGATCGAACCGCCGATCCTCTGATTGAAGGACGGCCCTGCTCTCCACTGAGCCACGGTCGCCCTTAGTCATCAGGCATTTAAATTTTGCATTGGTATTGGGCTTTGTGCAGTAGTCTGAAGGCATGACATCTCTGGAGGTGTCAATGCAGATATCGTTGAGGCTTGGTTCAACAATCCAACATCTATGGTGGATTGTATGGGTGCTCCTCCTGCAGCTCCACTTTTCGCCAGTGGGTGGTGTTCATCCTTTGGCACATGTTGTCGTCGTAGGGAATGTTGTTGCCCACCAGGGGAAACTCGACCTCCCGGCTGTGGAGGTTGTCTCTTCCTTGGACAGTCCAATGGGATGTCCACTCTATGGACCCTGACCGTGGTACTAAGCGGTGTTACTTTTGAATCATCTGACCCATGTGACGCCTTGGTAAATGTTGTCCCAGACACCAAGGTATTCTAACATATACCGTAGTTCCAGGTTTTTCTTGTTTTTTCTTAAAAAGACATATTACATTTTGGGTCAAACGCCGCTACATGACAAGGTAATGAAATGAAAATGGCATTGCATGATAAGCTGAGCTCATCACTTCCTCAACACGCTTGTGCTTTAGCTTTGCCTTCCCCCTTCTCCTCCAGTTTTTAGAGAGGTGTGGTAAAAAACCCCACACTGAAGAAACTTCAATCTCTATGCCATTTAGCAAAAACTGTGTTTTAAGCTGTAATTGTACTATTTAAACTCCCTATATAACAGAAAAGTGTTTCAGAAGTCAGGAGGTGATGCGCTTCCCCTCTGCTCACCAGATCACACCCACTGTCTGAGCCAAACACAATCAGTGGTTCTCAGAACTCTGAAGAGAAAACTTCATGAAACGGCCTCCATGATATACCTTGTGTCTCTTTTTACTTCCCTTCTTCGTCAATCTTTTGATTGAAAACTGTCTCTCTCCCCTCCCTCCAGCTCTCTATCAGCAGTACGGTGCACAGCTAATTCAGGAGCTTCGGGGGATGGTATGCTTGTGTGTGATTGCACATCCATTCAGTCAGCGACAAGGATGTAGAGAAGGATAGGAGAGGAAGGAGGGGAGTGGCTGCCGATCGGTAGGTCTGACAAGACTGGCGCGGAAGCTGAGACACGGTTTGGCGTAATCGCCTGTCACAGTGGCATCCAGAGTGAGTGTGTGTGTGTTTGAGAGATCAATTGAGACCGGAAGAAGGAAGGACGGAGAGAGAATGTAATGTGTGTGTGTACAGGCGTTTTGAACGACTGCCAGGATATGGTTTTATCTCTATCTATTCAATAACCTCTGATGGAGCTGTGTGGAGACATCTTTACAAATTCATTGTGTGGCTGACAAAAGTGCCTACCTTTGTGTTGCAAAGTCGTTGAAAGTGATACAAATTTGCATTTATACATAAAAAATAGTAACGATGTAATAATTTATGTTGTCAATTTTGGGGAATTGTGTTTAAAATGATACACAAGCCATCTAGAATATATCCCCAAGGGGTCCTGACAAGTTGGGAAATAGAGTCTGCATATATGAAATCCTTGCTGTTTTCTTATACATGTTACATTACATGTGATGAACTTCATGCTGTTTACCACGATCATATACCAGAAACCACACGTGTGGCAGATCCACTGTTCTCAAAAGACAGCAAACCTTTACTCATAGAACACCGTGTCCATGGAGGATTCGATAAGTAGGATTGATCCGCAGCAGATTGGTTTCCTTGCTTTACTTGCATGGAAAATAACCACGTTTTGAGCAAGTAATGAAGATAAAGGAAATAGAACACACTGAAGTTGAAAGGAATAGTTGCATTACAATTTTGTTTCTCAAAGTAAAAGTGACAATTTGCCGTCCTGCACACAATACTGACCACCATTCTGACTTGTGTCCTCCTTGTCCTCCTCTTTCCCCTTCCACCTTTCCTCCTTCCTCTCTCTCTCTCTCTGTCTCTCTCACTCTCCCTATAGGTCTCTCTCCCTCTCCTCCCTGTGGATCATAGGAACGCCCCGTCATCACACCCTCCTCTCCAGACAGACCAGATGGATTCCCGGATCACCTTTCATCCTTAATACCTTGGCTCTCTTTCTGCCCATCTCCACCACTTCCCTGTGTCGTAATGGGTACCTGGATGGTTTACAAAGTACTCTAGGGCCCTTGAGCAAGACATTGCTCTGCTGTTGACACGTTCGTGTTTGTCAGAATGGATATGGTGTCTTGGGGTGTTAAGACAGATAAATCAGCATCGACAGTCGCAGTGGAAACGTGATCTCCATGACGGATCTGAGAGAGAGAAGGGCACAAAAAAAGAGACATAGGTTCAACTATGGTTTAGAACTGCCTCATAGCACCTTAAAGGACGGCTAGTGGAATCTGGGAACTCTGAAGTGCCTTGCCTAAGGGTACGCCAGCAGGGCCAAAGCAATGTACTTTAAGGAATCCTTTTTTTTTAAAGTTTCTTTGGACAGTGCGCTGCTCTTGTGATCACTCCACTCATACTTCTGTACCTCCATTCCTTTCTGCAGGAGCGTGTCTCCTTCCCTTCTTCCTTCCCACTTTGTTGTTTTCTTTTGGCTTGCCCATCTGACCTCCACCATTCGCCCCTCTCTAGCAACGGCCGTCCTCCCCCCTCGCCCCCGCCCCCAGTCATCGTCCGCCAGCCTCTCCACCCCCTCTCCCCCTTCCCCTCCCCACCACCACCATCACCACCGCCACCGCCATCCTCACCCTAAGCCCCACTCACACCAGCACTACCGTCACCGCCACCAACTCTCCTCCTCCCCCCCTCGCTTCTCGCCCCCTCCCTTCCTCGCCTCGTCTCCCGTGGAAACCATGGCGATGGCCGCCACTGCCTCCTCCTCTCCCTCATCCCCTTCGTCCTCATCATCGACCAACGGCGGCAGCGCCCGGGAGCACCTGCTGGCGGTGCGTCGGCGCACCCCACACACCCGGCCGTACACGATTGGTCCAGATAACCTCCGCAGCCTGTCGGTGCAGGGCACAGACGGGGAAGTCGGTGCCTCCGTGTCCTCCTCCCCCCCTACGTCGCCGGAAACAGCGGGAGTTGGGCTGCAGCGGGCCAATAGCGACACAGACCTGGTGACATCAGACAGCCGCTCATCACTTGCGGCGTCTACGTACCAGCTGACTCTAGGCCACAGCCACCTGGTAATCTCCTGGGACATCAAGGAGGAGGTGGATGCCACGGACTGGATCGGCCTGTACCACATCGGTAAGCAAACTCAGGGTTGGAGGGTGGGCGTAACGGGGGGGGGGGGGCGGCAATATCACCAATAACTGCCATATAAGCGCTGTGTAGTGCAGCAGCAATAAGCGAGCCAGTGGAACACACACACACACACAGCTTCCATTCGCATGATTTGTATCACATGAAGTACTCTATTGGTACCTGCTTCACTTTAAGGGTACTGGTATTGGTACTGGCATTGGTACTGGTATTGGTACTGGCATTGGTACTGGTATTGGTACTGGCATTGGTACTGGCATTGGTACTGGCATTGGTACTGGTATTGGTATTGGTACTGGCATTGGTACTGGTATTGGTACTGGTATTGGTACTGGCATTGGTACTGGTATTGGTACTGGTATTGGTACTGGCATTGGTACTGGCATTGGTACTGGTATTGGTACTGGTATTGGTACTGGCATTGGTACTGGTATTGGTACTGGTACTGGTATTGGTACTGGCATTGGTACTGGTATTGGTACTGGCATTGGTACTGGTATTGGTACTGGTATTGGTACTGGCATTGGTACTGGTATTGGTACTGGTACTGGTATTGGTATTGGTACTGGCATTGGTACTGGCATTGGTACTGGCATTGGTACTGGTATTGGTACTGGTACTGGTATTGGTATTGGTACTGGCATTGGTACTGGCATTGGTACTGGTATTGGTACTGGTACTGGTATTGGTACTGGTATTGGTATTGGTACTGGTATTGGTACTGGCATTGGTACTGGTATTGGTACTGGTATTGGTACTGGCATTGGTACTGGCATTGGTACTGGTATTGGTACTGGTATTGGTACTGGCATTGGTACTGGTATTGGTACTGGTATTGGTACTGGCATTGGTACTGGTATTGGTACTGGCATTGGTACTGGCATTGACATTTTTTAAGCAATACTCAGCTAACAATACGTTAGCCTTAACCCAGATAATACAGTATGCAGGACGAGCTCCCACACCGTTCACAAACACTACACAGTGGATGTGTGAGTCCTGAACATTGTTCTAACTCAAAGGCAGAGGCATTCCTCACATCTTCACTGTTAAAGACACGATCGCTCTGCATAGGTACAGTTGCTATGCTATGATTGGTCAATCACTGGTCGATGGAGGGGTTTAGCGATCGCTGCAGCACTGCAGTATTGCCACAACTAATTAGTTTGAATTATATGTTCTAGCTAGTTCCCAAATTCAAGTTCTCCCCGTCATCATTCTTGTCCGTCTTCCTTTCTCCCGCCTCTCTGTCGCTCACTTCCATGTTGTCTCCCCGTCCGTCTGTCCACTTGTTCTCCTGGTTGTGTGGTGGTGCAATAGAAGTTTCTGTAGGATGGTGATGTGATAGCGTTCCATCCTACATCAGCCCCACTGCTGCAACATTAACTGGCAATGGATTGTGTGCTTGTGTTTGTGTGTGAGAAAAAGATGGTGAGAGAAAGGGAGTGGGTTAACCTGATGAAAAGTGATGCTGACTCAGCACCAGTAGTGTTTAAGAGCAGTACGTTTCTTCTCATGTTACATTCTCTTTCTCACACACACACACACACACACGAACATTTCGAGTATGTTGTTGTCATCCTAGACTGACGTACAGGTGAATGGCCGAGGGTGTTGAGTGTGGCCAGTCCGTCCCAAAACGACACCACAGAAACAAAATTCAAAGTGAATGAATCAATCAGAGAGCTAGAACAAAGCAGCTTCGCTGTGAAGAACTCTAACTCGAACCCTAATATATTTCCCTGATATATCGTTATGCCTCTGTGCCAGCAGCTGCAGTGGCCACAAGGATGATGTTTTTCGGGTGGTCAGTCCGTCCGTCCTTCCGCTCCATTCTCGCGAATGGAGCGAAATTCGTCAAATTTGGCACAAATATCCACTTGCACGATTGAACTGATCAGAATTTGGTGGTCAAAAGTCCCTGTGACCTCACAAAACATGTCTTTGGCTATAACTCAAGAATGTACACGCTTGACAATTTCACACACAAAATGAAGTGACGACAACCCATCAGCATGGGTTTAATGTGAGATAAAAGCCAGTCTCTGTCAACAGCTGGGCTGGGTGATGCAGTTCTTAGGCTCAGGTGTGAAAGAGCAGCTTTATGCAGCAAATTAATTACTGTACGCACCAAGCTAAGGTCATCTCATACCACAGATGACCGGTTGTGTGTGTGAAAGAAAGTGATTGCCTGTGGACAATCCTCTGTCTGAGACAGAGAAAGTCGGTGAAAGGTGATCTCCATCCATTCAACCTCTCTGCCGCTCTTCGGCGGTATTGACTCAATGCAGGGGGATGTCAGCCATTCTCCCCTGGAGCCGTGGCCTGGAACAGGCCCGAGACTCACGACTGCTGCCTCTCATTAATGAGGAGAACCTCTATATAGAAGGTGCATGGTAGAGATCATGTCATTATGTCCGCTGCACTGAAAACAGTAACTACCACCCCTCCGTGCTTTGTTCACCTTAAAGTCTCTCCTGCTGAGGTGTTCTTAACGCTGCTGTTTGGGACCTTACCTGATGTCTTCCTGATTCACTAAAGCATCTGTGTAGAGCCAAGGGTGGTAAGAAGACAAAGACACACAAAGGGAACAGCGTGTGAATATAACTGTGTGTATTTCACAGATGAGACGTGCGTGGCCAACGTGTGGGACTCCAAGAATCGTGGAGTGAATGGCACCCAGAGAGGACAGATTGTGTGGAGGCTGGAGCCGGAACCCTACTTCATGGAGCGTGAGTGGACCCCATGGGTGCTGTGTTGGTCTTCAGCCACACTTATAGTTTAAAACAAGATCTGAAAACTACCACGGAACTATTAACATACACTGGGTGGGTACAGGAAGTAGAAAATACGACAGAGTAATAAAGTAGTGTTTAATAATGATGAAAGGTCGTGTTTGATACTTAAGATCTCCTCTAAAATCTTCCTCTATGAACTCAAACAGACAGTTAGTGGAAAGTTTAAAGACTAAGTTACAACGCTGCTCTCTCTCTCTGTCTCTCTCTGTCTCTCTCTCTCTCTCTGTCTCTCTCTCTCTGTCTCTCTCTCTCTCTCTCTCTCTCTGTCTCTCTCTCTCTCTCTCTCTCTCTCTCTCTCTCTCTCTCTCTCTCTCTGTCTCTCTCTCTCTCTCTCTCTCTCTCTGTCTCGCTCTCTCTCTCTCTCTGTCTCTCTCTCTCTCTGTCTCTCTCTCTCTCTCTCTCTCTCTCTTTCTTCCTTTACATTTTATCTGCAGACTTCACAATAGATGTGCAGAACAAAATAAGTATTAATAAGTCCTCCGTTTTGTGTCCGTGTCCGTCGAAAGGGTCACGTGATCGGGGCGTGACGAATCAGGAAGGACACGTCGCGACTGCTGAGAACCAATCAAGTCATCGTTTCTAAACTCATGCGTTTACGAGCGTCCACATTTCAGACGAATCTGTTTTCGGTGCTCTGAAACTCTTTCAAATGTAAACGCAGTAGTGGGGACATGGCCTTAGTTTCAGTTAGTTGTGTAGCGCCTTCAGTGGATATGGAGGATATGTCGTAGTGATGTCATCATTTGTGTCTTTGTTCTTTCCACAGCGGAGACAAAGATCTGCTTTAAATACTATCACGGCGTAAGTGGAGCATTAAGAGCAACGACTTCTTGCATCACCGTGAAGAACCCTGGAGTACCGGTACGTTAGTGTGTGTGTCCCATCTACATCTACATTTGATCTTTCTACTCTCATATGAAACCCTCACATCCTAAATCCTGTCATCTGATTGGCTTCCGGTGGCCAGTGATCAGCTGCCATATTTATCAAGCATTTCAGAAGGAACAACTTAACTTATAATCTTGGCCTCTGGTCTTGTGCCCGGTAGGTGCGATCAGTAATACATCCAAGCCGGCCATAGTATCTGCTTTGCGAGTATCGTAGACAGCAGTGTCATGCTGAAAGTCTGAGGTTAACTGTTTGATTCCTCAAAGGAAGGTTCTCCTTCAACGAACACAGTGACTAATAAAGGATTACTTGAGGATCCAGTCCAGAGAAGGTGGTTTTGAGAAGAAGATCTTCTTAGCTGCTGCCCCTTAACCCGGGACATATTTTGGACTCCACTCAGCTAAGACAGAAGGAAGGGATGCAGTCCGAGTGAAGTGGACGTCATTGAGCTCTTGGCAGCACAAACTGAGGCTGAGAGACATTTGCTCCAGTTGAGTCAGTAAAATGTAAAGTAGTCAGTCAGGACTCTCTCTCTCTCATTGTTCCTCTCCCTCTCTGATGTTCCTCCTTTTAACTTCTCATCAATATCTAATGCTTTTTTCTCTAACAGTGAAGTTGGTTCACTGTAAAAATGGGAAGGGTAAGGGGTCCTCTCATAATGCTCTCTATTGGTTGATTTCTCATCAGGTGGGCAGTGAAGGCCAAGTGGAGGACCAATCAGGGACCGAGCACTGTCGTAAACTCGTCAGCTTCACCCTATCGGGTACGGGGACCGGTTCGGTGTACTTGTGGTCAAGTAGAAGATGGTCACAAATGCTTAAAAATGTGTGTTTTCTCCTCCAGACATCCGGGCGGTGGGCCTAAAGAAGGGCATGTTCTTCAACCCCGACCCCTACCTGAAGATGTCCATCCAGCCCGGCAAGAGGAGCGGCCTCCCCAAGTTCACCCACCACGGCCAGGAGAGACGCTCCTCCATCATAGCCAACACCACCAACCCTGTGTGGCACGGGGAGGTCAGCGCGCACACACACACACACACACACACACACGCACACGCACACGCACACGCACACGCACACGCACACGCACACACACACACACACACACACACACACACACACACACACACACACACACACACACACACACACACACACACCTACACACACACACACACACACACACACACACACACACACACACACACACCTACACGCACGCACACGCACTTACACACACGCACACGCACACACACACACACACACACACACACACACACACACACCTACACGCACGCACACGCACTTACGCACACGCACACGCACCTACACACACACACACGCACACGCACACACGCACGCACATGCACACACACACCTACACACACACACACACACACACACACACGCACACGCACTTACACACACACACACACACACACACACGCACACACGCACTTACACACACACACCTACACACACACACACACACGCACACGCACTTACACACACACACCTACACACACACACACACACACACACACATACCTACACACACGCACACACACACGCACACACACACACGCACACACACACACCTACACACACGCACACGCACACGCACCTACACACACACACACACACATACACACACACACCTACACACACACACACACACACCTACACACACACACACACACACACGCACACACACACGCACACACACACACCTACACACACACACACACGCACGCACACACACACGCACACGCACATGCGCACACACACACCTACACACACACCTACACACACACACACACACACACACACACACACACCTACACACACACACACACACCTACACACACACACACACACCTACACACACACACACGCACAGACACACACACACACAGACACACACCACCGAAGGAAGTGCTCTAACACTGAATATATCTTCCGTCTCACGCACTGACCTTGCATGACCCGGCCGGTATAAGTTCCTGTGTCATCCATAAGGTCTTTCCCACACAATCGTCAGGTTAATTGGTTACAATCCTGGTCTTTCGATTGGCTGGATATCACTGTGACACAGACACTAGGGGGCGGTATAGAGGTGGTTTTCAATCCGCCACTAAACAGTTGATGGACAGTTGTTTCCCTGATGACGATCGATATTTTGCCGATATTGTCCAGAGAACTTAAGCAGCCTCGTCGGGCTTAGATGTAGAAATTGTTGAAGCATTTGAATCCAATTTATTTCTCAAATGCACAATGTAAATAAATGAACTCTTGATCTTCCTGCAGAAATACACCTTTGTGGCTCTGATGACTGACGTGTTGGAGATCGAGGTGAAGGATAAGTTTGCCAAGAGCCGACCGATCATCAAGCGGTTTCTGGGTCAGCTGATCCTCCCTGTTCAGAGGCTTCTGGAGGGGCCGACCGCCGAGTGAGTGTCCACACACACACACACACACAGACACACACACACACACACACACACACACACACACACACACACACACACACAGCTCTTATTCCCTTTGCGTGCACATCTATGAAAGCTGCAGGTTTTTAGACGAGCATGATGTATAGTGTGTATGCAAAGGTTGACAGTTTATAGTGGGAGGAGGTGGGGCAAACTTTTTAATAAATCTACGTATGGATGGTGTGTCTGTGAATGTTCTGATCATGTATGAGTGTCAGTAGGGACATAACTAATGTGTGTGTGTGTGTGTGTGTGCAGTGACCAGCCAGTCAGCTACAGCCTGTGTCGTCGTCTCCCTACGGACCATGTGAGCGGGCAGCTTTCCTTCAGGGTGGTTCTCACCTCCACTGGACATGAAGGTGTGTGTGTGTGTATGTTTACATTATACTGTTTTGTGGTAATGTAAATGAGCAACACACACATGTAGTGTACAGTGTTTTGCATGATCAAAAGTTGTTTGACTGTCACATTCACGTCATATATCAAATGAATGTGTAAATCCATGTGAATGGATGAATACACGATGAGGGGATTTGGAGGATTAGATTTGTGGACCTCTGGGTATGTTAGATAGTTATGAGCTAAAGTCATGTGTTATTCATACCCACTGGATGAATCTAATACTATAAACCGTGTTCTCTGCTCAATGCTGTACACAGCAGACTGACCAGTCAGTTACCTTCCATTGGATTAAATACCACATCAGGGATACTATAACACCAGTCTGTAACCTCATTTAGCTGGTATGACGTTGAATACTGCATTATATATATATATATATATATATATCCATGCTTTTATTCAGAATAACAGATGCACATTCCCAAAGTCTAACTTCATAATTTCCCCCGAAACCATTTCCTCGGTTGATGGATCCATGTGCACGGGTTTCCATGGCCATCACGTGTG
>JAVDOI010000132.1:283808-323808 GCA_032191485.1 Leptoclinus maculatus
TAAGGGTTGTGGATTCAGTACAGATACACAGGCTCAACATCTGCATATATTGTTAAATAGGTCTACACTAGGACTGGGGATGTGTCTCCACTGTGAAGTGGATGCTTGATTGACAGCCTCGTGTGTTGTGTGTACATATTCAGTCTTTCTTCGTGGACCATAACTGCCGTGCCACCACCTTCATCGACCCCCGGCTTCCTCTCCAGAGCACTCGGCCCCCGAGCCTCCTGGCCCACCGCCAACACCTGACTCGCCAACGCAGCCACAGCGCCGGGGAGGTCAGCCCGAGGCGACTGGTGAGATCAAATAGTCCCGCAGCTTACAGCGGTACGAGGCCGGTAGAAACTATGAAAAAGGTATAACGCGCTCCTCCCCTCCCCCTCTGTAGGTCGGTGAAGACCCCCGTCACGCCGGCCCACCCGTCCTGCCGCGGCCTTCCAGCACCTTCACCTCTGCCAACAGGGGGCAGTGCCAAGACGTTGTGCCAGTGGGTGAGTACAAACGCACACAAGCCTTCAGAAATGATCGAAGACGACCTACATGAATGCGTCTGCTTTTTCTTCCAGCTTACAACGAGAAGATTGTGGCGTTTCTTCGACAACCAAACGTCTTTGAGATTTTGCAGGAAAGACAGCCTGACTTCAACCGGAACCATCCACTCAGGTATACGGCTAACATACGAACACAGACCACCTGTACCCTGTTTGGTACCAGAAGGATAGCTGTTTGTGTAGCTTCCATAACAAGCAAAGCTCAAGTCCTCAGCATCCGTCTCCGTGTGATATTAATGTGACATTAGGGACAAGGTGCAGCTCATACGCACAGATGGAGGGTCAGGATTGGCCAGGCTGTCAGGTGATGCTGATCTTGTCATGCTACTAAGGTGAGACCTGCTTCCTTCCTCCCTTCCCTCCTTCTTCCCTTCCCTCCCTGATGTTTGCTTCCTTATTTCACTCCTAGTTTTCCCCCCCGCTCTCTTCCTTACATGTCTAATTGTATCAGCTATGTATCACCTTCCCTCTTTACTTCCTGGCTTCCTCCCTAATGTGTATCCTTCCTCTCTCTGTCTTTCAACTTAAGTCACTCTACTCATTCAGTTTCTTCCTCGCTTCATCTCTCATCCTCTCTCTCCTCAGTCTGTTTGAAGATGAAGTGATGTCCTACGTGCCTCCTCATGCCTTACTTCACCCCAGCTACTGCCAGTCACCTCGGGGATCCCCTGTCTCCTCCCCACAGAACTCGCCTGGTAAGTGACTGAGAAACAAGTCACACACTGACGTTATATTTGACGGTATCGAGGCCAATAGCTTTTCTTTCATGAATACGATTAGATTCTGAAGTAGAATAGAATACAATCTTGTTCAGCTACAGCTTGGAACCGCTTGGATGCATGTGTATTTGCAATCCATTGGTTTCCCATGCCATGCAGCACAGTATACCACTTCCCTCTACCTGTAGGTACTCAGAGGGCCAACGCCAGAGCCCCAGCACCCTATAAGAGAGACTTTGAGGCCAAACTGCGCAACTTCTACAGGAAACTGGAAACTAAAGGCTACGGCCAAGGACCGGGCAAGCTAAAGTAGGTGGAGTGTTATTATGAAGACGTTTCTTTGTGCTTTGCATACAGGTGTGTGTGTCCGTCTGTCCGCTCATTGCTTGTGTTTGTGTCTCAGGTTGATCATCCGTCGTGACCATCTGCTGGAAGATGCCTTCAACCAGATCATGTGCTATTCCCGTAAAGACCTGCAGCGCAGCAAGCTCTACGTCAGCTTTGTCGGGGAGGAGGGGTGAGTACGTGGGAGGGGGAGGAGGGGGGAGTACGTGGGAGGGGGAGGAGGGGTGAGTACGTGGGAGGGGGAGGAGATACGAGGCCGGAGCTTTGGGGTCAACATTGGTGGGGAGACATGTTTTGAAAACGCTTCATTTGCTACATTCTGGTGAATGTTTCTTCATCAATTGATGGTGGAAATGTGGTTATTTATGTAAAGGAGACTGTGGCTCAGTGGAGAACAGGGTGGTCCTGGTAGCTCCTGTCATCAGGGTGTGAATGGGTGAATGATGACATGTAGCGTTAAAGTGCTTTGAGTGGTCCATTTACCATTTAGAAGATGTGTGCAAAGTGACAATTCAATATATTTCAAATATAAATATGATATAATGCAGTAAGGCACTGAGGCATACATTCAAATGTTTATTTTCCTGTAGATCGATTTCTCTCATTTAATGTTGTTTTCTGCTGAGTCAACACACATGTAGACGTTACTACTCTTCCCTCCTGTTTGTTGTCTTTAACCTCTTTAAATGGGCATGTCCTATTCTTGCCAATGATACATGAATTCCTTTTAATTACTTTATAAACCAGTATGTTCTGGTCTGGATAGAACTTCTATGACCAGGTCAGCAAATAATGTTCTCAACTACTAGAACATAGAGCATGTATCTATAAACACAATGTGCATGTATGGTAATGTATCAGTAACTGATATCTGAATATGTATGTTGTAGGTTGGACTACAGCGGGCCCTCCAGAGAGTTCTTCTTCTTGGTTTCCAGGGAGCTGTTCAACCCTTACTATGGTCTCTTTGAGTACTCTGCAAACGACACTTACACCGTCCAGATCAGCCCGATGTCTGCTTTTGTAGACAATCACCACGAATGGTGAGGTTTACTGTACACACACACACACACACACACACACACACACACACACACACACACATAACAGCCAATGAAGCTCAGATATGATCTTTAGTATCCTGATTACTTTAACTTTGTTAATGTGTGTGTGTTTCAGGTTCCGGTTCAGTGGTCGTATTCTGGGTTTGGCTCTGATCCACCAGTACCTGCTGGATGCCTTCTTCACCAGACCCTTCTATAAAGGCCTACTGCGCATGTACGTACAGTATGTGTATTCAAAGCACAGATGCATACAAAACTCATTTTAAACTAATTTTACCTGTTCATAAGGTTGGATTTTAGTGTCCCAATAGCTTCGTCCCAGCTGTAACGTTAGAGCGAGGCGCGACAAGGACTCAATCCGACAGCTGTAACGTTAGAGCGAGGCGCGACAAAGACTCAATCCGACAGCTGTAACGTTAGAGCGAGGCGCGACAAGGACTCAATCCGACAGCTGTAACGTTAGAGCGAGGCGCGACAAGGACTCAATCCGACAGCTGTAACGTTAGAGCGAGGCGCGACAAGGACTCAATCCGACAGCTGTAACGTTAGAGCGAGGCGCGACAAGGACTCAATCCGACAGCTGTAACGTTAGAGCGAGGCGCGACAAAGACTCAATCCGACAGCTGTAACGTTAGAGCGAGGCGCGACAAGGACTCAATCCGACAGCTGTAACGTTAGAGCGAGGCGCGACAAAGACTCAATCCGACAGCTGTAACGTTAGAGCGAGGCGCGACAAGGACTCAATCCGACAGCTGTAACGTTAGAGCGAGGCGTGACAAGGACTCAATCCGACAGCTGTAACGTTAGAGCGAGGCGCGACAAGGACTCAATCCGACAGCTGTAACGTTAGAGCGAGGCGCGACAAGGACTCAATCCGACAGCTGTAACGTTAGAGCGAGGCGCGACAAAGACTCAATCCGACAGCTGTAACGTTAGAGCGAGGCGCGACAAAGACTCAATCCGACAGCTGTAACGTTAGAGCGAGGCGCGACAAGGACTCAATCCGACAGCTGTAACGTTAGAGCGAGGCGCGACAAGGACTCAATCCGACAGCTGTAACGTTAGAGCGAGGCGCGACAAAGACTCAATCCGACAGCTGTAACGTTAGAGCGAGGCGTGACAAGGACTCAATCCGACAGCTGTAACGTTAGAGCGAGGCGCGACAAGGACTCAATCCGACAGCTGTAACGTTAGAGCGAGGCGCGACAAGGACTCAATCCGACAGCTGTAACGTTAGAGCGAGGCGCGACAAAGACTCAATCCGACAGCTGTAACGTTAGAGCGAGGCGCGACAAAGACTCAATCCGACAGCTGTAACGTTAGAGCGAGGCGCGACAAAGACTCAATCCGACAGCTGTAACGTTAGAGCGAGGCGCGACAAAGACTCAATCCGACAGCTGTAACGTTAGAGCGAGGCGCGACAAAGACTCAATCCGACAGCTGTAACGTTAGAGCGAGGCGCGACAAAGACTCAATCCGACAGCTGTAACGTTAGAGCGAGGCGCGACAAAGACTCAATCCGACAGCTGTAACGTTAGAGCGAGGCGCGACAAGGCGTGTTGGTGAAAGCACATCAGCAACATTCAGTGTCCGCCGGAACAATCTGCTCCCACAAATTTGTCTTTTCGCTCTTTGTTATGGTCGTATCTGTCCTCGATTTTCTACAGTGACGTCACCAGCGCTTTTCTAAATTGTTCAGAGATTTTCAACTTGAAGCTGAGCTCCGAGCAGACGTACAAAAAATGCGGAGCGCTCAGGAAAAAAGACGCTGGTCACATAGATTCTGTTATCGTTGGCACAAAAGTCGCTGATGCTCACAAAACGACGCTATGACGCCATTAGAGTATTCTCTTCCTTTTCCTGTTTGCGTCTTGTCCTGAGCCAATATGTGTTACAGTTCTCACACACACACACACACTCTCACATTTCTCACCATGTAGTCCCTGTGACCTGAGTGACCTGGAGTACCTGGATGAGGAGTTTCACCAGTCCCTTCAGTGGATGAAGGACAACGACATAGAAGACATGCTGGACCTCACCTTCACCGTCAATGAGGAGGTGTTCGGACAGGTTAGGTTCTGAGTGTTAAACAGCAAACACAACCACAGACCCTTTCAGACCCTACATCACGGTGTTAGCTGGTGGCTAAGTTCAGAAAAGGTTTCAGAGAAAATGTTGCTATTAGGCTAAACTATATGAGAGATGTCTAGGACAAGTTTAATAGTTTAGCTTCTGCTAAAGAAGCTAAACTATTCGCAACATTTTCTCTCCATCTGTAAAACACGTCTACAAGATTGCTTTACTTTACAGTGTAGGCAGCTGTTGCAGATGCTGGTATAGAACACTTGTTCTGCAGGACAGTTATGGGCATTCAAAGATTATAAGTTTGTGTTCACTATGCATGTTTTCTCTATCAGGTGTTTAAATATCTGGTGTTGAGTCAGCGTGTAGAGGCCAGATAATCTGGTCCTGTTGGTTACTTTTTCAAGTAAAAGAAGAGTGAAAGGGAGTGACTGCACATATTCAGTGAAACTCGTATTTTCTTTCGCTAAATACAAGTGAAGAAAACTTGCTAGCCAGCGTTAGCTAACGTGTGCAGAGAGTCATTCTGCTTACACCTACGACCACGGTGATCGTAGACGTTAGCAGAATAACTGATCACCCCACAAACATCAGAAAGGGGGTGTCTTTGTGTCTTGAGGGGGAAAGATTTCAGTACTTTCTTCTGCCTGTGTGCTCCCTACAGATAACAGAAAGGGAACTGAAGCCCGGCGGAGCCAACATCCCAGTATCGGAGAAGAACAAGAAAGAATACATTGAGCGGATGGTGAAGTGGAGGATAGAGAGAGGAGTGGTGCAGCAGACCGACAGCCTGGTCAGAGGCTTCTACGAGGTATGGATTGGTTTGACGTCCTCTATTCTAAGAATCCAAGTTCCTGTACTTTGACATGATTTATTCTTACGCCTGGCACTAATAATACAAGTTGAACCTTATACTTATTCTTAAAATGTTGACTTTATTTCCTCATTTTCTTTGCCTTAAGCCTGCTCTAAGTCTCTTCAGTGGTAATGTGTGTGAGTGGGGGTGTGGGGGTGTTTTCTAGGTGGTGGATGCCAGGCTAGTATCAGTGTTTGATGCAAGGGAACTGGAGCTGGTGATCGCTGGCACAGCTGAAATTGACTTATCAGACTGGAGGAACAACACAGAGTACAGGGGAGGTAAGATGGAGAATAGGCCATTCATCAGTCGAAGTTCACTTTAAACCTTTAAGTCCTATTTTGTTATTTATTACTTTGTTAAAATCATTAAAATAATGAGGAAGAAGATAATATTTTTCTAATATCCACAACTATTCCCATGAGATTCTGTCCCCACCAATAGAGTCTTGCACAGGGGACTCCTTTCTGCCAACATGTTTGTGTCTGGAAAGGTTGGGGATCAAGCTTAGGCCCACATTCAGCCAGCACCTCAGGTCCTGCTATGACCCACAACTTCTGAAAACCCAGAGAGTAATAGACCCAGTCTGTTCCCCTAATGATAAAGTAATAAGTTATTCATTGTCATATGCACAGAGACGTTGGCAATGAAAGTCTTAAATCCCAGACTCACTCCACAATAAAAAACATAGCGTTGAAAAACATTCAAGTAAAAAAAAGAATCTCAAAAAGAAGAAATGTAAATATACGGATGAAATGTAACGTGCATATCAGTGGCGGGCCGTGCATTTCATACCTGGGCCTTCACTGCTGAAATACCACCTCATAACCTCATGATGGCGCCACAGCTACGGTTATTATTCGTTTCTAGGGCTGTAACTATATACGTATTCGTATTAAACCGTTCGGTACGAGGCTGACAAACCGAACAATACGCTTGAATAATACTAGTGCATTTGGAAAATGCAGAAGCTTAAATTGTAGGAAATATAATGTTTTCTGCGCTCACTAGGAGACAACGGGCTGTGTGACCTCTGAACCGGAATAAAAAAACAAAAAACAAAACAGCTGGGGCTCCGCAAGTGTTCTGAGAGGCTAGGCTAACTAGCTTCACTGGAAAACAGCAGCAGCAACACGCATTCTGCTACACAATCAAGGACCATTCAGATATTAGATGTAAAAAAAACAAACCAGTTGATTTACCAAACTCCATCCTCCTTTCTTTGTTGACAAAGAGTTTCATCCCACAGTTAAATCCCAACTCTCAAATCCGTTTCTCCTCCAATTTCAGTCATTGAGTGTTAAAAAACAAAGCTAGGTAAAAAAAAAAAAAAAAGATCTACACCAAGCAAAATGCAAAAAATGTCATAATTTCTTCCATATCTTTCAATTTGAACTCTCACTACTCAGACTAAGCCGCTGCTGTAAATTTTGTTTTCCAATAGTCACGTGCTCGCCCACTGACCAATCACAGCACACGCTGCACCTCACTGCAGCGCTGCACCTGGACTCTGAGCTGCATGTAATGATGACGTAGTTGTAGGCCAGCTAGCAGGCTCTGACACGTCAAAGAATACGCCCAACATGTCAAACTAAAGATCTGATTGGTTGAACACTATGACAATCAACAATATCGTCCCCATTTCAGGAAGACAGTAGCTGTGCAATGAGAACATAAGATAATGGGGAAAATATTTTTATAAATTATGATACATGTAGTGTATTTAAGAAAAATTATAAAATTATAAAATAGCTATAACTTTGTGATTCTGTTTAGGCCAGCAGAGAAGGCTTTGCAGGCCCTGACGGCCCACCACTGGTATATATATATAACATGTCATAACCTATATCTGTTAGGGTTAGGGTTATGTAGTTATGTCATGTAAACGGGGACTGATGATGGAGGTGAAGACGCTGCTTAAAGGCGCCATCTTCTCAGGCTTCAGTCATCATGAGCCATCGCCATAGTTACGTGACATGATGTGTTATTTGCAGGTTACCATGACAACCACATTGTAATCCGGTGGTTCTGGGCAGCAGTGGAGAGGTTCAACAACGAACAGAGACTACGGCTTCTGCAGGTGCGTGTGAAACAGAAAGAGGATTGTTAACCAACCCTTTGAGGTTAGGGTTATTCTTCAGCCTTCATCTTGTTTTCCTTCTCTGTCCCGCTTCACCTGCCTTCAGTTTGTGACCGGGACATCCAGCATTCCTTACGAGGGCTTTGCTGCTCTGCGAGGCAGCAACGGACCCCGCAGGTTTTGTGTGGAGAAGTGGGGGAAGGTCAGCGCATTGCCCAGGTGAACACGAAGCTCATTAAGGGTTTGAATTTGGTCATGATTTCATGCCCTGTGCTGGTTTTGTACTGGTCGGCGTTATATTTGTATATATTATTTGTGAGCTTTGTTTCTGTTTAATACAGCCAGGCTAGCTGTTTTCAGGTTATATGCTAAGCTGGCTCAAACTTCATATTTACCAAATATTTGACAAAGCCAAAATTATTGAAAAAATTTAAAAAAGCCAAAAATGTACTGGACTCTGATGTAATACCTGGGTCCAGAGTAACAAGCTCATGATTTTGTTTTACATTTTTGCACATTATGCATTTTATTACTCAACATTGGAAGAATTCCTTAACCAAGTTCTTGAAACACTTATTGTTATTATTATTATTACATTTATGTGTCAAAAATGGCCCGTATATATTCTCAATGGCATTTTATTGGAAGAACTACGATTAACCCTTGTGCATCCCTAGGTACATACCTGGCTTTTTTAAAGTGAATAAAGAATGTGCATATGGGAAAGATTTTGGCGTGATTTCTGCATTCACAAGTGTCTAATATCCTGTGATCTCTCTCCAGAGCCCATACCTGTTTCAATCGGCTGGACCTGCCACCTTACCCATCCTTCTCAATGCTGTATGAGAAGATGCTGACAGCCGTGGAGGAGACCAGCACCTTTGGGCTGGAATGATTCTCGTCTGACCACCTACACACATTTCAGCTTGCCTCAGTCACCTCAATGACTAGTGGTCATCATAAGAAGAGAGGTAGCCATGATGGACAACGGCTCAAAAAGCTGCATTTAAAGTCCAATTTCTGGTTTGTGTTTAATTTATAATGGGCTATCATTGATAACGGAGGCTGATAAGACCTTTGAAGCTGCACTCTGACCCATGTACAGAGGTAAACACTTGTGTTTTCTTGCACCTGCACACATTTCCCACCTACTTAGTAACACACCCTGTGATGTGACGAATGAAGAGCCACACTGCCTTTGGGACCAGAAATAGTGACTGTTGGGATTTGACCAATCTGAGACCGGGATGAGTTTTTTTTCACTTTCTCTTTGATAACAGGAGTTAACAGGAGTACGCATCAAAGAAGAAGCAACTACTGCCTCCACTGTCACAGCTCGGTGGACTCAGCCTCTTTTCTTTTAGTGTCGGTGGGCCTCAGATATACGGCCTGTGCAGAACTCTGGACTCTCTTCTTGGCCTGTAGTAATAACCACTCATGCAATTAATTCTCCAAGCCATTCGAGGACTGCCTGATAGAACATTTGGTAAGGTTTTTGGAATTTTCCCCTGAACTTCTACAGCAAATTTTGGTCTCCAGACAGAAGCTTTGGTATTTTACAGTATTTTCATCTACAAGAAAAAGTGATTTTCTAACGACGTGGCCGTGACATGTTGTGATTTGAATGTAACCAACTTTATCATGTAGATTGTGTGGGAAGTGATTTTGTACCAGATTTGGATCAACTGGCAAAAGAAATATTTGTCCATCACTTAATGAGTTATTGTTTTGATGGTAAGAAAGTAACACGCACTTTTATAATCATATCCATTGATTTGGATTGTACTTGATTGGTTTGCTTTGATCCAGGTCCATTTTTAAAAGTTTGTTAAAAGTAGTTACACTCAAGAGGCGTAGATTGAAAGAAAAATGTACATCCAAGCAGGCAATCTAAATGAAATGTCATCTACCAGTGGTGGATCTAGAACATTGTGGTGGTAAAAAGTCTGGCTGGGTGGTCTGAGAGGGCGGTGGTCTGAGAGGGCGGTGGTCTGAGAGGGCGGTGGTCTGAGAGGGCGGTGGTCTGAGAGGGCGGTGGTCTGAGAGGGCGGTGGTCTGAGAGGGCGGTGGTCTGAGAGGGCGGTGGTCAGGGAGGGTGGTGGTCTGGGAGGGTGGTGGTCTGGGAGGGTGGTGGTCTGGGAGGGCGGTGGTCCGAGAGGGCGGTGGTCCGGGAGGGCGGTGGTCCGGGAGGGCGGTGGTCTGGGAGGGCGGTGGTCAGGGAGGGCGGTGGTCTGAGAGGGCGGTGGCATGGGAGGGCGGTGGTCTGAGAGGGCGGTGGCATGGGAGGGCGGTGGTCTGAGAGGGCGGTGGTCTGAGAGGGCGGTGGTCTGAGAGGGCGGTGGTCTGGGAGGGCGGTGGTCAGGGAGGGCGGTGGTCTGAGAGAGCGGTGGTCTGGGAGGGCGGTGGTCAGGGAGGGCGGTGGTCTGAGAGGGCGGTGGTCGGAGAGGGCGGTGGTCTGAGAGGGCGGTGGTCTGGGAGGGCGGTGGTCAGGGAGGGCGGTGGTCTGAGAGGGCGGTGGTCGGAGAGGGCGGTGGTCCGAGAGGGCGGTGGTCCGAGAGGGCGGTGGTCCGAGAGGGTGGTGGTCTGGGAGGGCGGTGGTCTGAGAGGGCGGTGGCATGAGAGGGCGGTGGTCTGAGAGAGCGGTGGTCTGAGAGGGCGGTGGCATGAGAGGGCGGTGGTCTGAGAGGGCGGTGGTCTGAGAGGGCGGTGGTCTGAGAGGGCGGTGGTTTGAGAGGGCGGTGGCATGGGAGGGCGGTGGTCTGAGAGGGCGGTGGTCCGAGAGGGCGGTGGTCCGAGAGGGCGGTGGTCCGAGAGGGCGGTGGTCCGAGAGGGCGGTGGCATGAGAGGGCGGTGGTCTGGGAGGGCGGTGGTCTGAGAGGGCGGTGGCATGGGAGGGCGGTGGTCTGGGAGGGCGGTGGTCTGGGAGGGCGGTGGTCTGAGAGGGCGGTGGTCTGAGAGGGCGGTGGTCTGAGAGGGCGGTGGTCTGGGAGGGCGGTGGTCTGGGAGGGCGGTGGTCTGGGAGGGCGGTGGTCTGAGAGGGCGGTGGTCTGAGAGGGCGGTGGTCTGAGAGGGCGGTGGTTTGAGAGGGCGGTGGTCTGGGAGGGCGGTGGTCTGGGAGGGCGGTGGTCTGAGAAGGGCGGTGGTCTGAGAGGGCGGTGGTCTGGGAGGGCGGTGGTCTGAGAGGGCGGTGGTCTGAGAGGGCGGTGGTCTGGGAGGGCGGTGGTCTGAGAGGGCGGTGGTCTGAGAGGGCGGTGGTTTGAGAGGGCGGTGGTCTGAGAGGGCGGTGGTCTGGGAGGCAGGGATGGAAACAAACAAAACGGTCACCAGCTCTATGTGGTCTGGCACCAGCACGCAGCAAACACACTTATACAAATGCAATGTGTCTATATGTTGATTTCTTTTTACTCTTTAATATATCATTGTCGTTTATTGTTTTGCAAAGTGACGGTTGTTGCACACGAGGCCTCTAAAAGGGGCAGTTTTCTATTGCAGGGACGTTTTCGAATATCAATGCATCAAAATGACTGAAGATGAATCCATGATCATCTGATCTGGTTCGGCCCTTATAAGGGAGAACCACATGTATCCCAGCAGTTAATGCTGCCTGATTTAACAATCATTCTACCTTCACCGCTGCTGTGCAACAGGCCATATTTCATTACACACATAGCTGTTACATGCATGAAAAAAAAGTATTCGCATCAATTAGCAATTGGATTACAATTGGTGATTCGTGCATATGTAAATAATTGTGATGTTGCAGTAAGGGGGGGGGGGTAATTTGATCTAATTTGAGTCTTCACTATTTCATCTACTGCTGGAGTTAATTAGTTAATTACAGTTGGTATTGATCGGCTCCAGGCCCCCAGCGACCTCTCTTAATTGGATAAACAGTTACAGATAATGGATGGATGGATATCTGGTAGACTTTGTACACACGCAAAATAAACAGTAACTTAAGTTTACATGCAGCGATGTCAAAAGTACAATATCTGAAGTACAAGTATAAAGTAACAGACAATTTAAATACTCAAGTACAAGTACAAATACATAAAATTGTACTTGAGTAAATGTACTTTCCAATAGTTATTGAGATATTTCAGGCTGAACTGAAGTGGTTAACCAACAAACCTTCATCCAGGTCACCAGCATGAAGGGATGAACGTATCCGCTCAGCTGGATCTGTTTAAGCTCACGTAACAATAATGGACTGGCTCTGGTTATTGTGGACTGGCTCTGGTTATTGTGGACTGGCTCTGGTTATTGTGGACTGGCTCTGGTTATTGTGGACTGGCTCTGGTTATTGTGGACTGGCTCTGGTTATTGTGGACTGGCTCTGGTTATTGTGGACTGGCTCTGGTTATTGGGCGTTATTAGTTATGATTGTCTCCGTATTTCTTACTTGGTTCAGTTTGGACGGATCAGCTGCCCCCCCCCCCCCCCCCCCCCCCCACTTTGCCTCCCTTTAGATCCTGCCAGCACACCCATATCAGAACCAAAAACTAGACCTCCAAGCCCCACTCCAGCTGGTGTGAAAAACACAATACTGGTCATTAGACTTTAAGATGCTATTTAAGTTCATTTATGATGTTCTCACAGAAAATGACCCTGAGATATGAAACGTGATCTTGATTAAGTCAAGGACCTACTGTTTTTCACTTTTAATGAATGCACACACTCCGATTACAAAACATTATTTCATGTGCAAATTCAGTTTAATTCAGTTGGGATCAAATAATTCCGTTTTGGTAATGAAATGTCTGATTTCCATCACTGCCCTTTGTCAGTCTCACCAGAATGTACCAAAGTTTAGAGCCTTAACGGCCGCCTCACGTCCAGACAACCACTCTTTCTGTACAGTCCACCTCACTTTTGAATATGAACGTTTGTCGGCACTCTGCTCCTAATATAAAATGTTGTTGCTCTATGCAAGCTCTTTCTTCTTCTTTCACGTCACTTCACTCTGAGTAAAACAAAGCAAGATCAAATGAACTTCATAGTTTTGTCTCGTCTCTTTGTTAGAACATAGAACGTACTGTCACATGTTCTATTTTCAATTCTAAAGAATACTTTGCTCCCGAGTGTTTTACAATATACCGTCTTCACAGGAAATTGCCATTTCGGTTAAAGGACAAGAGCGTGGTTGACGTTAACTCTATAAGGTTTGCCTCTCACATTCACTACTTGAGCTTTTGCAGTTACCCAAATGGGGAATCCATCATTTATAAAGTCTGAAAACACACAATCATGAAACACATGAAACTCCCCCAAAACCCCCTTTAACGGGGAGAAAAGAGGGAGGGAATGTAGCACAACGTGGAAGTGAAAGAAGTGCTCAATACAAATATGTTGATTGTGATCTCAATCATGATCACAATAATCGTGATGATCATTTTGGCCATAATGCAGCCTTGGAGGATATACAGTCGGCTTTCCACACTAGTGTGCGGGTTAATAAAATACAATGTTTGTTGAAACTTTGGCATCTCCAGTAGATGGAAGCAAAGGGTTGAAACATTTAGTGAAAAGTGGAACATTTTGGAGTTAAAAAAAAGAAAACAAGAGTCCAAAGTCTCTTTTCCACTCAGAACACAGCAGAGTTCAGGTTCTCTGTAGATACAGACACATACTGCTCATTATACTCATTATACCTTTTACACATATATCATTGTGTCACTACAACACCGGTTATCTTATATATTTAATTTGAAGCTGTGCCAGACTTGTTCAGTCCTGTTGTGTTCATGTTTTCACCTAACACACTGTTCACACGTGACTCATTCAGAATAAAGCAGGTTTCACAGTCATTCATAATCACACGTCCACTCGAAGTTGATTTATTCACTCACAACAGGTGGCGTCAACGCAACACTGTCATTGCCCTTGAGGACCACTTCATTCAGAAGGGACACAACTAATAATAATAATAATAATAATACATTTTAACATGTTAAAATGTATTATTTCATTTCAAACGTCACCACGTTTGAAAGTGCACGTAATGAAAGTATGTCTGGCATTTCATAGAAACACGAATGACGTTTTTAACGGGTTTTAACCCCCCCCCCCCCCCCCCCCTTCTACAGAACAAGTGGTACGGTCCACTAGTGTCCTAGTGGGTTGCTAGGAGGCGAAGAACGCTAGAAATAGAGCGCAGTGAGAAGCTCGACCTCGCGCTCAGTCCTCACGCGCCACAGTTGGCGGTTCTACTTCATTCATTTCTGCGCCGAATGATAACTCGGTGGATTGTCGGTATGGGACGGTACGACAGGATGTTTTGCTGCTTTTGACGGTTATTACAAGTAGTGGTTCACAATGGCGTCCGAGTGCACTCAAGAGGCAATCCTCGCCTTTCTAAAGGAGAACGGGGGCAAAGTGAAAAACACGGATTTAATCGCGCATTTTAAGGTCGTATTCCCGGAGGAGCCGGAGAAGAAAACCGCTGTCCGTGAGACATTTAAAAAGTACGTGGACAACATTGCGTTTGTGAAGACTGAGAGTGGAGTGAAGTATGTCCGCCTGAAGAAACGGTTCCGCGGTTCAGAGAAGGAGCAGCTGGACGGGACAGAAACCGAGCCGGTAACGTCCCGAGAGGAACTCCGTCCCCGTTACCCTGCCGGTTCAGACAGCCGTCGGGCTCGTGGCAGTGACGCAGCGGCGCTCCCAGCCCAGCCTCGCGCCGCAGGAGGTGAGGCGCAGCCACCTGGCGCAGGTTACGGAAGTGGCCGCCAGGTGAGGTCTCCGCATGATTTCAACACTGCGAATGTTTGTACAGAGCAAACGGACGACACGAGTGAGAGTGGCGAGTTAGTTTGTGTAGTTGAGGACGTGGACAGCCGCTCAGGTGAGATGGGAAACAGAGAAAGCTTCAAACGAGAGAAGAGGGACTCCAAGAAGAAGCAGGTTGGAAACGAGCCTGAAATACCAGAAAGTTCAGTGACTAAAGCTTCACCTGTTCCCGCAGAGGGATCTATGTGCATCCTGCTGGGGCCTGTACAAACCGGCACGACAGGACAGGTAGACACAGGTAGTGTTGGACCCGGCCCCAGAGACAGACCGGTTGAGACGGAGTCTCTTTCACCAGAAGGCCTGAGTGAAGTAGAACACATTAACGTGGGGACCAGGAGCTCAAAAGGATCCCAACGGCAAGTTCCCTCCAGACAGCCGGAGTCAGACGAAGAGGAGGAGGATGAAGGGCAGTTGGACACACGCAGTCTGTCTGGGAGCGAAGGACTCGGCAGCCCCAAAGGCAGTCGTAAACACTTCATCGAGGTAATGATGAGCAGCTCCCCCCAGCTGAGGCGGAGCATGGTGACACGCAGCTCAGTGTACCTGTCCTACAGGAACGACGGCGACTCGGCTTCCCTGGTCTCCTCCGACCCGGACGACGACAGGACCGCCGTCACTCTGGACCCGCTGGAACACGAGTGGATGATGTGCGCCTCGGACGGGGAGTGGGGCAGCTTGTGCCCCCTCCTCGCCACGGAGCCGAGCCTCGTCCTGAGGAAGGACTTCGTCACCGGTTTCACCTGCCTGCACTGGGCGGCCAAGCGAGGCAAGCCCGAGCTGATGGCGCTGCTCATCAACTTTGCCAAGCAGCACGACGTCCCCGTCAGCGCCGATGTCCGATCCAACAGCGGCTACACGCCGCTGCACGTGGCTGCCATGCACAACCACATGGAGGTGGTGAAGCTCCTGGTGGGGGCCTACAACGCCGATGTGGAGATCCGAGACTACAGCGGGAGGAAGGCCTGCCAGTACCTCACTGACAACGTGAGTGTGGACATGCGGGACATAATAGGAGCGTACGAGCGCGCTGACTCGAAGAACGCAGACCGCAGGGAAGGAGGCCGCTGGAGGTTCTCCAAGGCTCTCCAGTCCAACCTGAAGCCCCTCAGACTCCTCAACCCCAACGACCGGGACTCCGTGGACGGCGAGGTTCCACCCAGAGAGAAAGTCCTCAGGAGGAGGTCCTCACTCAGCAGGATGAAGCCCAAACTGCAGAAGCTGCGCTTGAGGACATCGCAGATTGTCCACAGCACCACGTTCCGAGAGACGGAGGAGCAGGAGGGGTCCGGGAGAGGTTCCTTTAAGTCCAGACCCAAGACATATTTCTTTGGGTGAGATCAGTACTGACACAGGACAGGACATGGTTTACAGGGATACCAACGGTACAAGCATACAATGATGTACACCGATATACTGAGTTACCTCGTGTGACTTCGGTCCACTCGCTACATTTAACCCTAAATGTGTGACTCGTTTCACCGACATTTGAGGTTAAAACAAAGCGACAGACCTCCTCTGAAAATACTAAAGCCACCTGGAGCGGGCTAAGTCCAAGAAAGTGCTGCACAGCACTGACGTTTACAAATGGGTTACATATATATATATATATATATATATATATATATATATATATATATATATATATATATATATATATATATATATATATATATATATATATATATATATATATATATATATATATATATATATATATATATATATATATATATATATATATCCACTGATGGTACGTTAGGACAGAGACGAGGAATCAGTGTTATTATGCCAGCCTCTTTCTGTGTAAGCACAGTTTATCAGTACTGATGCAGTACTGATAGTATAGATACAGTACTGTGATAGTACTGTATCAGTACTGATAGTATTGATACAGTACTGTGATAGTATTGATACAGTACTGTGATAGTATAGATACAGTACTGTGATAGTACTGATACAGTACTGTGATAGTATAGATACAGTACTGTGATAGTACTGTATCAGTACTGATAGTATTGATACAGTACTGTGATAGTATTGATACAGTACTGATAGTATTGATACAGTACTGTGATAGTACTGTATCAGTACTGATAGTATAGATACAGTACTGTGATAGTATTGATACAGTACTGATAGTATAGATACAGTACTGTGATAGTATTGATACAGTACTGATAGTATAGATACAGTACTGTGATAGTATTGATACAGTACTGATAGTATAGATACAGTACTGATAGTATTGATACAGTACTGTGATAGTATAGATACAGTACTGTGATAGTATAGATACAGTACTGTGATAGTACTGTATCAGTACTGATAGTATTGATACAGTACTGTGATAGTACTGTATCAGTACTGATAGTATAGATACAGTACTGTGATAGTACTGATAGTATAGATACAGTACTGTGATAGTATAGATACAGTACTGTGATAGTACTGTATCAGTACTGATAGTATTGATACAGTACTGATCACATGATGTCATATCCTTTAACTGCACACTGAAAACTGCTGGTGACCGGATTGATACATTGTCAGGGTCTGTATCTTGGCTTATTAGCAAAATGTCACACTCGGCATAAAAATGAGTATTGCCTGATATATTGTCATTTTTTGTAAAAATTTAAATATGTACATCCTGTATCAATAGGCTATAATTTCCACCTCTGATCTATTTTGTTACATCTTTGCACATTTGAACAAAAACAGCTCTTATATTTGTATTTGCACATTATAATTAGTTGCAGGACACAAACCTTTGTTACAGGAATAGTAAATATGTCCTCTGGTTACTTGGACTGGGTTAAGGGGACATTTTAAAGGTTGTGTTTGATGTTCTTACTGATTAAATCAATAAAAGTGCATTATTGCATATTCACAAAGTGTGTCTGATTTGACTATTTGTTACGTCGCCTTAAATCAGTTGAGGTCTTTACGGGACATCCAGTTGTCCTTGTGGGGTTTCCAGTGGTCCCTGAAGGGGTCCTGTGGGTTCTTTTCCCAATTAGAAGTCAATAGTTGTCCAACTGTTCTTCACGCACTAGTTCTTCCTGAAGCTTTGCTGCATCGTCGAGTGTTCGTGAGAGAACTGTGATGCGGCTGAAAGCTCCAGAAAAGGCTCGTAAGTGATGACGAGTCACGGTCATGTTGCCAAACTGTTCCTCAAATGAAGGTTCCACTTCACCGCCGTAGACCGCGTGGACAACAGACTCTCCACCAGAAGTAAAATAAAATAATACAGAAATATTACATTTATAATATCAATTGTATACATGTAAAATAAAAATCCATTCATACGAAGCAATTTGTTAATTGGTGTTTATTACCATATTGTTAATCGGTGGGACATCTTAATCTGTTAATGTAATAGATATACGATGATGAGATGTACCCACAGACTCAGATATATGATGAGATGTACCCACAGACTCAGATATGATGATGAGATGTACCCACAGACTCATATATATGATGATGAGATGTACCCACAGACTCATATATATGATGATGAGATGTACCCACAGACTCAGATATATGATGAGATGTACCCACAGACTCAGATATGATGATGAGATGTACCCACAGACTCATATATATGATGATGAGATGTACCCACAGACTCAGATATATGATGATGAGATGTACCCACAGACTCAGATATATGATGATGAGATGTACCCACAGACTCAGATATATGATGAGATGTACCCACAGACTCATATATATGATGATGAGATGTACCCACAGACTCAGATATATGATGAGATGTACCCACAGACTCAGATATATGATGATGAGATGTACCCACAGACTCATATATATGATGATGAGATGTACCCACAGACTCATATATATGATGATGAGATGTACCCACAGACTCAGATATATGATGATGAGATGTACCCACAGACTCATATATACGATGATGAGATGTACCCACAGACTCAGATATATGATGATGAGATGTACCCACAGACTCATATATATGATGATGAGATGTACCCACAGACTCAGATATATGATGATGAGATGTACCCACAGACTCATATATATGATGAGATGTACCCACAGACTCAGATATATGATGATGAGATGTACCCACAGACTCAGATATATGATGATGAGATGTACCCACAGACTCAGATATACGATGAGATGTACCCACAGACTCAGATATACGATGAGATGTACCCACAGACTCAGATATATGATGATGAGATCTACCCACAGACTCATATATGATGATGAGATGTACCCACAGACTCATATATATGATGAGATGTACCCACAGACTCAGATATACGATGAGATGTACCCACAGACTCAGATATACGATGATGAGATGTACCCACAGACTCAGATATATGATGATGAGATGTACCCACAGACTCAGATATATGATGAGATGTACCCACAGACTCATATACGATGATGAGATGTACCCACAGACTCAGATATACGATGAGATGTACCCACAGACTCAGATATATGATGATGAGATGTACCCACAGACTCAGATATACGATGATGAGATGTACCCACAGACTCAGATATACGATGATGAGATGTACCCACAGACTCAGATATATGATGAGATGTACCCACAGACTCAGATATACGATGAGATGTACCCACAGACTCAGATATACGATGAGATGTACCCACAGACTCAGATATATGATGATGAGATGTACCCACAGACTCAGATATATGATGATGAGATGTACCCACAGACTCAGATATATGATGATGAGATGTACCCACAGACTCAGATATACGATGATGAGATGTACCCACAGACTCAGATATATGATGAGATGTACCCACAGACTCAGATATATGATGATGAGATGTACCCACAGACTCAGATATATGATGATGAGATGTACCCACAGACTCAGATATATGATGAGATGTACCCACAGACTCATATATATGATGATGAGATGTACCCACAGACTCATATACACAATCAAAATTCATTTTCATTAAGGCAAAAAAAACTAAGTGCACTTTGTGGTATACAAACTGAATATTTATACCCTGAAAGTGAGTCCACTTAAAGGGCCGGTGTGTAGGATCTGGAGGCATCTTCAAGTGAAGTTGCAACTGGAGCGTCTACCGCAGCAATAAGAGGGTACATTCAATAATTCATTCTTTTTGGCATAGAGATAAATTAAAATGTATTTCAGTTATATTGACATCATTTCTTTTATATTATTAAGGTACTACAAGCTACTAAGTTCCCGTACTAATAGACTGTATTCTGCTTTTGAGAGAAATATACTTTGTTCTGAATAACAGTTGCAGTTTTAAACACGTGGTTAACGTTGAATAGAAACTAAACTAAAAATAACAAGACTACTTGGTTATGTTGAGTAAAAACGTCACAGTTTGGCTTAAAGTGTTGGGACACGATATGAAGTCAGGCAGCGGTTCGGTAGGACTTGTGACTCTGGAGGATGCGGAACTATATCTGAAGGCCCACCAGCTCACAGCTCTTCTTCCACAGCTCGGCTTGTAGCTCGGAGTCGTAGGAGCTGTCGGAGGACTGAGTCTTGTGGCTGTTGTACAGGTAACAGGCCCCCACGCCCTCCATCTCAGAGGCAGCCGCAGCATAGATGGATATGGACGCTCCCTCTGCTGGAGTCTGAGAAGAGCAATGCAGGAGAAACCGTGGAAGTTTAGTTCCTAAGAAGCAGACATAATACTGGCAGAGCATGCCGACACCATCTACGTTATTGTATAATACCGACTGTAAGGGTGTATACTGTATCCGTTAGCAGCGTCAACATGCAGAAACCTGCGTCAGGTCACATGGGAAATAGTTTTTAGAGGGGCTTTTGTCGAGACTACTCTCACAGGGACCGGGTATATTAGGTTAAAACAGTTTCCCGTTTCGGTGTCAGGTGGGCTTCACCACTGCCCCGCCCCGTCACAGTCTATTGCCTCCAATGGGAGAATCAGGAGACGATCCCCTTTTTTTGTCTCAGCAACACACCGATCTGGCCACTAACATCCGCAAGAGCTAGACTGTGAAGACGTACCCTGAACAGTATCTTGGCCACGGGTTTCTTCAGCGCCTGCGCGAGGCTCCACAGGTTGTCGTACAGCGCCGTGTCCACCATGCCGGGGTCCACGGCGTTGACGGTCACCGGGAAGCCGCCGGCCATAAGCTGCTCCTGCAGGTAGTAGGTGAAGAGGACCAGAGCCAGTTTGCTTTGGGAATAAGCACCGTGGGAACTGTAGCAGATCCTAGAGAGGGGGAGAGGGACGCTATCAGAGTCTTTGTCTTCACACACTGAGCTCTAACAGTGTAATCTCTTCAAGTATGTGCAGAAAGGCTGAGGAGCTAAAGCTAAAAGTCCATTTACACATTAACATAATGTCCATTTACACATTCAAACTCAAGCTTCACATAATGAAAATCAATCAAGTTTACAAGACTTTCAAGAACCAATTGTTAAGACCAAGGGCGTAGGTTTGGTCTCAGCATTGGTAGGGACACTGCCAGCACCCCCCATAATAGTTGATATTCTGTTGAACGGGCAAACTTTATTAAAATATATTAACATTTGTGTAACTTGGATCCGATTTAAACATAACGGTAATAAAACCTTAGTTTAAATACAAAACAGTATTCTGCACCAAATAAATAATAATAATAATAAATAATTAAACAAAAAACGTTCTGCTAAAATGCCAATATACAGTAACAGTATATTCTATATCCAAAATATATATAAAAAATTTTCCCAGTTGTGCAGCCAAAAAAGACAAAAAAAAAATTTAAAAATGTAAAATAAATCTATTCTGCAGCACTTAATAGGTTATCAATAAAGTGCTTTCCTCCTTTATGCAATTATTAGTAGTGCTGGGCAACGATTACAATTTTTAAATCGCGATTAATCGCATGGATTTTTTGCGATTAATCTCATTGTCATGGCAACGTTCAATAATTAATTCAAAAGTAGTGTATTGCGCACTTTTATTTTAAAGTACTGCTATATGAACAACAGGTCAATAACATTTGGTTTGCAAACACTTTAAACACATCCGGTTCTTGTTAACAGCAGTATTCCCTTTACACAGTAGAGTTCTATCTCTTCACTATCTGTGCTCAGTGTGCTGACTGGATGTGAAACGTTCCACTGCTGTGAACATGAACACAATGTTTCAGCACGTTTCATCTAAATGTGTCTTCATGACAGTCAGAGCAGGTGAATGCAGCTCTACTGTTCATCAATATAATGCTGTAACTCAGAGGTGATGATGGTTACCCAGCGATCAAAGAATAAAGACACTTTACGCACAATTTAGGTGTATTTTCCCTTCAACTCACGAGATGCAGGCAGCATGTTTTATACTTAATGTGAATATAATTCATACTTTGTTGGCATCTTATTCTGAAAACCGGATGTTCGTCTGAAGAAACCGGATGTTGTCTCACGTTAATCTTTCCGCTAACTTTCAAAGTCCTTCGCTCGCTCCCGATCTGTGCCGTTTGAATGCGTTTACCGTGAATGTCAGCATATAGGTGACTAACATGTGAGTGTCTGAGTAGACCACGGAGATCTGAGTGTCTGCTGACTTTACCTCAGCGATGTCCAGTAGTCTTCATTCCTCCACCGCTGCCACTGAGCAACGGACTTTCAAAATAAAAAAAACACGCTATAAAATAATTGTCGGCGTTAATTAATGAATGCATTGACGCGATAATAACGCGTTAACTTGCCCAGCACTAATAATAATACGAATGAGTTTGCAAATATATTGTGCAAAATCATTTTTTCCAACAGGCAATTAAAATTAACAAAATATTGGTGGGGACAATTGTGTCTTTCCCAAACTTTGGTCGTGACTAGTCCCTATGGACACTATGCAAACCTACGCCCTTGGTTAAGACACTCTATAGATTTAACTACAGGCTGGTTGGCCTGAGACCAGGCAGCCAAACCAAAAGGACAGACGTAAAAAGATCATCGAATTTAGAAAAAGAAAGGCAAAGTCAGACGGCAAGCATTCTAAAACAGCTAAGGCTGGCCTTAATCCTCTTTGCATGACTTAAAATGTATCTGAGACTCTAAAATAATCCTTAATTACTTAATCTCTGATACTTTAAGGATTCTTATGCAGTTTTTTTTTAACACATGTACTTTGTTTTCTTAGTATTTGGTTAGCTTTTCTGCAACAATATCACAGGTTTTACCAGATACATGGACGACTGTTCCTCTACTTGAATACCTAAAACCAGCCCGTCTGTCTTCAGATTGTCTCCACCTTAAATGCTAATGTCAGCCTCATGTTCACAATGACATATTAACAAAATGTGCCGTTTATCATGTTATATGTGATCATAGTTTGGTGCGTTAGCGTCTTCTGCTTTTGGCTGTTCCCGTCAAACTCCACACAGAGAGGTCCTGACCGGGGATCGAACCCACTACCTTCATGCTTTGAGGCGACAGTGCACCACGCCGGTGTGTTAGCATGCTAGCATCTACTAATTAGCAGTAAACGAGACTGGAAAACTAGATGGAAAGTCAGAGGATCACTAAAATCATCAGTAGGACTCATCTTCTGATGTGCTGCGAGCATTTGTGTTAAATCCTAAATCTCTTGAATCTCTCACTATTGCGCTGCGTTTATTGCACCAATCACTGCGCCAAATTCCTTGTATGTGCAAACATACTTGTCAATCAACCGTTTTTTGATTCCGATTTCAACCACGCACTGACTGACTGCGTCGTCTCTTAAGTGCAACGCCACCCTCCTGGTAAACACCGTTAGCGCCGTTAGCACCGTTAGCTGCCCGCTCAGCCAACGCCATCTTTAGAGCTGTGTGGAGGCAATTCCTCAATCCTATTTATGCTCGGAATTTGGAATTTAGCACCCTCAGAATCATCAGGAGCAGCCGTATACTGATCAAACTGCACCGAGATCGTTTCCCTTTCCCCTCTCACCTCCTGTTTAAGTCCTCCATGTGCACGACGCCTGCGTAGTGCGTAGCGGAGGACATGTTGATGATTCTGGAGCAGCAGCCCCGTCGCCCCGACCTCTTCAGCGTGCCCAGCAGCAGGTTGGTCAGCAGGAAGTGGCCGAGGTAGTTGAGCGTGAAGTGGAACTCAAAGCCGTCCTCGGTCCGTCTCTCAGGAACCATCATGGTTCCAGCTACACGCACAGAGATATGCTCTTAGTGTACGCAGTGCGTATGATCTTCTCTTTCATGCATTTACCGCAGCTTACCGTTGTTAACCAGAACATGGAGCGGGAGACCTCGGTCTTTGAACGCCTGAGCAAACTGCCGCACTGATTTGAGCGAGGTCAGGTCTAAGAAGACAAACTCCACTGTGAACAGAAAAACAGCCACGTTAGCACAGATTACAGATAATCCCGTAAAGAGGTAAACACAAAGAGGATTTCTCACCTAAGCACCTTATGAAATCTATTAAAACTCATTGCAGAAACATTCTGCATTGCACTAATTGCCTCGCAAGAGAGGCTCAAAGTAGGACCGTGGCGCTAGTGTCCAAGAAGCAAAAGGCCTCTAATCAGTGAACCACTGGTGGTATGGCGGTATGGTATATGATGGCTGTCATGAGGCTCATTCATACAGCACTCTCTCCCGTGGGTTGGGAGGAAATTCCCTCTATTGGAAGATTTTATAATTTAAGGAACTCTGCGTCACTTGAATCAGTCCATGAACAGCTGGCCGCTTCCGTGAGTCCCATTTAAAAAGCTTCCATCAGCACTCCTCAGGCCTCGGGGCCCAGAGCAGAGCACTCTGGGGGAAGTGTTATGTTCAGCACAAACCAGAACACATGACTTCAAGATTCATTTCCTTTAGATTCTCAATTCTGTTGCTTTAAAGACATCACCATCAGGTACCCTGACTAAAGGGAGTGGAACGAGACCCCCTGTGGTCACAGGATAGGACAACTGAAATATACACAACAGTGATGTAGGACATGTTGAAGTGCAGTGTGACAGTAGCACAAGCAGAGATGTGTTATTGCTGATGATTTCATCAACATCAGTCTTTAGGGAAATATAAAAGCTAATATTGATTATGAATATAAAAAAAAAGGATTGGAAACTTTTTTCAGAGATGGCTAATTTAAATAAATAAATAATTCAGACGACGAATGCCTTACAGCCAAAGTCTGGTACGTATATATATTTGAATACAGAACATTCTGTATCAATTGGCAGCGTTGGTTTGAAGGCTCCACGACTCTTTCAGCTCACATTTATTTAACCCTTCTAAACAGAGTTTAGCTCTTTGGTCTCAAATGACACGTGACCAGAGAGAGACGGATGATTACCTTTCCCCTCGACGCCTTCCTCTTGAATCCTGCCGACGGCCGCTGCTCCCTCCTCCCTCTCGTTTCCAGCTGGAGATGATGGAGATCAGAGAGACTTGGTGGGGGCGGATGTGCAAGCAGATATCTACGACAGCTCAACCGGACTGGCTAAAGCTCACCAATTATTCTCTCTTTCTGAAAATGATATGCTGCCATGTATCACGCTAGGCTGTATTTATTAAACATTTTGACATCACACGTTTGACTGAAATGTAAAAAGGTGGCCGATCCTGGTGGATCTTTCACACTCGGGAGGTATTCAGAATATTCCACCCTACCTATGACAACATGCATGCCGAGGCGTGCCAGGTGCCTCGCTGTCTCATAACCCATTCCTCTGGTGCCCCCCGTCACAACGGCAACCCTTCCTTTCTGCTTGGGCAAGACTGTGGGAGAGAGCGGATCACACGACAACATTATCCAATCCTTCATTTGCAGATGTTTTTAGGAATAATATGGTTCAGTTTGTGTGAATAACAGGTAGTGTCAGTAGGACAGGAACGTCTAATCCGGAATTATTCAAGAATCAAATCAGTATAATTAAAAATACGTTGCCCCTGTGAAAGATGAATTCTTTTGATTTGGTGTATTCATAAAAATGCACCAATGTTACAATAAAAAAGTCAAACATTCAGTAAAATGTTGAAGACCAAACCTTTACTTTCATTATGTTTTTACATCATGATCACATGTGCCAGTGTTCTGCACAGCAACACATAAACCATCCATTGTTAATGCTGAAATATCCATATCCATTTGGTTTTTACCAAATCCATCACAAAAAAAATACTAAAAAAGTGAATTCACGGAGCTTAATCTTTTAAAAGACTTCTAAAATTCTTTTGGTGTTTGATTACAGCGAGTTTGACCCAATGGAGATCTGAACAGATGTGACGATGACTGGAGCACTTTAAGGGTTTTCCTCTGATTAATGCGATGGAAAATAAAAAACAAGTGATTTGTATAGTTGATTTATTGGCTTTAATAAACTCCTTCCAGTTTGAAGTTTTTCCCTTTTCTTTCCTGAGAAGATTGATTTCAATCTCATTTTTTAACAAAGTACAACAAGACCTCCAAGTTCTCTAGAATTCATTTCATAATGACTATGTAAGACAATATATGTAAAAACTCTTAAAAAAAAAAAAAAAAAAGGTATTTACTGGTACAACAGTTCCATTACAAGGAATAAAGTCATCACAAGTCTTTTTGCTCATTTTAAGCACACAGTCACTCAAGAGGCTCTCCTAAACGTTGTCCAAATCCCCCTCACAGGGTTCAGGCTCATAGTAGCTTCTCGAGTTCTCGTACAAGAAGATCTGCTGATCTACTAACGCTGGAGCTATGCGGTTCCTTTTCCCACACAGAGCAGTCCCAGAGGAGCCGAACAGCCGGTGACACGGCACGCTGGTGGCAGGAACACACCAGTACTTCTGGAGCACCTTAGGAAGGGTGGGGAACAAGGGCGCATGACTCGACCACCAGAATAAAGGGTCTTCATTCAGACCGAGGACTCTTTGTGCTTTGTAGTTGCTCAGCTCCTCCAACACCTGTGCATGCAGCTCCTCCTGGCTCTGGTCTGTATCGAACTGACAAAATATGGCAGCCAAAGGGTTGTCCTGGGTTGAACTCCTGGCGGATTCTCTTAGAGGCGCAGGCTTTTTGCTCGGTGGCTCATCAGAGTCCAAGGAGAAATCATCTAGGCACGGTCGCTCTGCAATCTGCTTCTCCAGGATCACTTTCGCCTCCTCTATGATGGTACTCTCAACTTTGGAGCGCTCCCGAGTGGACAGGAAGGGCAACTTCTTGTACCGAGGGTCTAAAAATGTAGCAACGTTGAGGAACGTTGAAATGTCTTGCGACGGCGGTGTATCCTGTGAATAGGTGCTGGACAGGACCTTTGAGATGATCTCTTTGGTCATGCTGATCTCTTTGAGGTCCCCGTCCTTGACCTTGAGGGTGGTGTTCAGCAGCATATGAAGCACAGGCCGAACCATGCTGATGGTTGGGTACCTACAAGAAGTGATCATGTTCGCCACAACTTTAAAAGGCTGAAGGATTTCAATCAAGCCATCCAACAAAGCCCAGTGAGTGCCTTCAAAGCTGAAATGATGACTGCTGGAACTCTCTCTAAGTGTCGCAGTTATAGCAATTTGTTGCTCCACCAGTCTTTGCAACATTGCCAACGTGGCCAACCAAGACCTGGGCCTGTCTGCGATGAGTGCACACTGTGGGAGGCCATGCTGCTTCTGTTTCTCCTTCAGCAGATACAGCGTCGGTTCTTGAAAATGGTCGACCAGTTTTCGGCAACATCCCAAAAAGCTGTCGACTCGCGGCAACTGGAAGGCTTCGGCCACCGCACGGTTGATGGTGTGTCCGAGGCAAGGCATTTCCACGGACAGGTCCAGGAGCGAGCACGCTTTGACAACGTCAACTGAACCGTTTGTGGTGGCACCGCTGACTTTGTGAGTTATCCCCCACTCAACGAACGCCTCGTACATCGCTCTGGTGATGTTCTCGGCCGTGTTGTCCTCTTGCACTTCGAAGGTTTTAAGACACCTGTTGATCACAGAGAAGCCAATAATACTACTGTAGTTAACGGAATGCATAGAGAGCGAGATGTAGGTCCTTTTCTGGGTTTGGCTTTGCCAAAGGTCAGTGGTCACGCCACAGTTCACAACCCCAGCAAGCTCGCAGAAGACCATGTCCCGGGTACGGCAGTACATCTGAGGGAGCATTTTAACGGCCACGTCACTTTTGCTCGGTAGAGAGTACCCGGGATCGACAGTACTCATTAAGGTCTTGAAAGTAGGCTCTTCAACTACAGATGCAGGGTACAGCCCCTCACAGATGAAGTTGATGACGGCTATTGTTAGGTCACTGTGTCGCCTGTTTTCATCATCTAAACTCGGCTTCAGGTTTGCGTCCTGGGACGGTTGCTGAACAGGTACAAGCGAAGGCTCGGTCTTTATCCTGGAGAACGCCATGGCAAACGCCTCGCGCATCTGATCCGTGTTGCTCCTCACATATGCGTTGAATTCTACGGGGTGGTTCTTCTCAAGGTGGTACATAAGATTGGAGGTGTTTCCGGAGTAAGCGATTTGACTCATACATACGCGACAGTATATCCGTTTCCAGTGCAATATGAAGCCATTTGCATCCGTGTCAAAGCCAAAGTATTTCCAGACTTTGCTTTTTGCCCGCGGGTGTGACACCAGTTTGGGGGCAGCGCATGAAGGTCCTGAACTTTTACCCTCCATCGGTTCCTTCACTTATTGAGCACCTAACAAGAATAGTGAAATACACATTTGAAGGATGTGGTTAAAAAATACAGTCGAGCAATTTGTGAAGCTACGCTGAGATGGGATTTTGAAACGCTCACAACAAACTAGATCACAGTGAAAAATCATAAAGAGTTCTGCAATACATTCTACCTTCATGAAGTTTGTAATGTTTTATTGACATCGTTTAAGAGGTATTCAATTGTAATACAATAGTAATTATTGTGCCGTTTCTAATTGTTTTTACACTATGATCATACGGATTAGAACCTTCATGAAGGTGGATTTCTTGCAGGACTGTGGTATTAGACGGCACACGCTTTAGCTAGGTGTACCTAATAAACTGGCAACGGCGTGTATTCAAATGGTGTTTTAATAAGAGCTCTCTCGACCACATTTTCAGTGTATTAGTTATTAGTTCATTGTAATTAAGTGATAATACAACATGATTCAACACCGGTTATCTGTTGAAGGATTTTCATTCAACACAACTCAGTATGTGGTATTTATTCCACTAGTTGGCTTTAAAACACAGGCCTGGGTGCACCCAAAGAACCTTCATCATTTCAGAAGTCAGGTCAGTGCTGACAGCCTGGACGAGTCACTGGAGTGCATACAAACACAGATTAAGGGCGCCTTTCAAAATGGAGCCTTCAACAGCACTGATGTCCACACCAACTAAATAAAGAAAGGAACTAATTAATAAAAAGAGGGCAGCTGCAAAAAAAAAAATCACGGGACAGTCAGGCTTTATCTTTTGGTCACGGTGTGGGAAATTCCATATAAATAACTAGAATTTAGTAAATCCTCTTACTCGCTGATACACAGCCTGCATTCTCTGAGAGATTAGAAGTGTGTAGAGCTGAGGTCCAACCCGTCTGGAGACACAATGCTCTCTTTGTCTGACTCTAAAAACTAAACTAGGATTTGTTTGTCACATACAAAGTACTGATGCAGTGGAACACAGCGCTGCTTTCAATCACTTTGAGTAGTTCATGTTCACACAAGAGCTATATTCATAATCAGAACATATACGTTCTATTAATAATCACATATACTCAATGAGGGTAAACATATCTTCATAGCAGGCTGCCAATACTACTTATGTCTTGTAGCACACAATAATGTAATAACCTCCTAAAAAAATTTAACTCAATTTGCACTTATTATTGAAAATGGAATAAAACCAACATTGTGATAACTTAAAGACGAGAGTATACATTTCACGACATCAGTGTTAAATAGGATTGTTTCCAGTGAACTACGTGACACTAGCAGTATATGTATACCATAGTATTACATTAATAGCTTTTTATTACATTGTTGGTCTAGTTTATTACACTAGTTATTACATGTTGAGTCTCAGTAGGTTTCAAAGGTTAAATATTAATGAACGAGCTCACATTCAATACTTCATAAAACACAGAAAGCATTTGAATACATCTTAAAAAACAATCTATAGATACAATATGAGACAGACTTAGTTTACAGACATGCTATTATGATATCCGACCAGTTAACAACGAAGTTCATACTATTGTTTTAAGACTTTTAAAAATGTGAACATGACAAATTCGGTCAGAAACATCCTCAGTCCCTCATCTCCTCACCCCTCATCTCCTCAGTCCCTCATCTCCTCACCCCTCACCTCTCACCTCTGTTCACCGCAGTCTCGTTATGTCGATTTGATTGATCAGTACTTATTGTGTTGTTAGATTAAGATGGACTAACGCTGCATCAGACCGATCATATGTAAACAGTCCCGTTCCTACCGGAGTTCCGCATCATGGACGCGGAACATATCGTGCATGGCGGGAGATTATAACAAAGAATATCATCTGCTAAACAACACATTGGTTTGTACCTGGTAGCGTGAAGGATCTGTTGAACATCTGATAGAAGAGAACCTTCATTCCGCACAGATACAGCCTGAGGAGAGGCAGCAGCACGGACTGCAGCCACATTACGCTTCCGACCGGGGCAGCTTCCGACTTCCTCTGTGCGCCACGTCAAAGTGTCCGACTCGGAGCCTGCGAGCGATTTATCTGTCCGTGGTTCCGCCTCCAGGAAAATGGCGTCACGTGATGGAAACGTTGGTTCAGATGAACTGTTATTAAGACAAGAAAGCTTACTTTTAGGACCCTCTCCTCTTACATAATATTTATTATGCGCCATGTCTTACTTGTAAAAATAAATACTGCATAAAAGATTGTAATAGGTGATAATTCATGAGTCATGTGTGAAAACCATGTAAGCAACAGGATTCCTAAAGAGAAGGAAACAAATTGGTTGAATACTTTTTTTTTGTAGGAATGCGGACAGTTTGCATTCATGCAGAGCAAGTGACAAATCATATCGAGTATTTGATTTAGTCTAGTTACGTTGTTGTGTTAATATTTAAACACAAACCGTCATCTTTTTTTCCAACCATAAAGAAGTTTTAACCAAATGTCATTCTGCGTTTCTGCAAGCGCGATAACAAACATGTATTAAATATATTTAGGGTTCATCCAGTGCTTTGCAGAACGGTACAAAGCCAACATGTTTGTCGGGATACTGTAGAGGATACTCTACTTGCTTTGTTTTTTGATTAACAACCTCTATCAGTCGATTTAGATTTTTTTTCTGTATGCAGTCCGGCACCTTATTTACATTAATAGTACAAAAAATCTCTTTGTGAATCAATTAATTTTGATTGTGAATTATAAAATGGTGGACGGGCCACCAGGCACAGTCTCACTGCCCACATCCTCACTAGAGGAGCACACAGACGCGACAAGGCTACAGGCTTATTCACATTACTGCAGTGATAACAGGACCACTACAAATGACAAAGAACACAGAGTGGAGTTAACTGCAAATTATGCTTTCTGTGAATTGAAGTATGTATGAAGCCATTTATGCATTATAGGCTGACGGAACAACTCACCATTTGAACTGGCGCACACAGACATGTGATGGATTGAACTGGTTTGTATCCGCTAACATCCAGTTTGATTTTCCTTGAAGTTTGGATTCAGATGATATCAAATGAGCACAGTACGACAGTATGTGTGTAGCCTAAAGGTCACATGCTTCTGTTTGTAGCTGACAAGCTGTTTAATCACAGTTAAGGGCATTTTAAGTTCAAAACATGAAAATATATACAATAGCACCCAATATACTACATCCAGTTTTGATATTATTCACCAAACCCTCATATAGAGTGAACATTCTTCCTCCATCTCCTCCTAATGTAATTTCCACTGTGGAATAACAGTCGTGTTGTTTTGTACTATGAGGATATCTACTCATGAATGATTTGTCATGGCGATAGAGTGAGGCCGTTTCACGCTTGACATTTGGGACCAGAAACCATCGGCTCCTTGCTAATAATACGTCTGCAATTCTTTAACCACACCGTCACAAATCGCTGAAAAAAAACGGGGAATTGTAGACAGCAATGTACTGTTCTTCATATAAACGGTTGAATGTACCAAATGTTGATGCCTTGGGAGAAACAAATGATCAACAGCACGCTACTGTCCGTCGTGGATATACTAGAGTATCTTTGAACGTTCATAACCCATCATAAAGACTTGGGACAATCGATGTATTTCTCACCTTCAGGTGAAAACCAGTGCACCTGGTCGGAGTAGACACGCTTTCATTCGAATGACGGAAAGTCGCTCAGTTCGTGCTGGCAGGGTAATGCACATTCTACAGCAATTATGACTGTGTATGGTATTATATATGTGGCAGATGGAGTGCATTTGTGCCATAATTTGCAAAAGGACTTTTATATATTGTACTTTATCTCCCACAAGTTATGCAGCTGATGCATGTTGGCATCTATCCTGCCATTCATTATGCATTCATATTTACTAGGTTGGCATAACATCTGCTGAGAATTTCCAAAGAAGTTTCTTGGAGTGGACGTATTGCCGGAGATGACCATTTCTCATGTCTCAAGAACAGGTCGCAGTGTCTCTTGATGGCAACAGAAAAGTGTATCGCTTCAATCGTATGAATCAATGAACATTTTCTTTATATACTATATTCATCCATTAACTGCTCTTTTCTTCCTAGGGCGGATGAATGCCCGTATTTTGAGGGACTTTCATTGCCAAAGACACAGATGTCTTTAGAGTTAGAGACATGGATGAAGAGGGCAGGATGACATCAGTCTGCAGACACTGCATTCTGTTAGTGGTAGAAATATATTGTGACGACCCCTCCCTTCCACCAGGGGTCTGTGTCCTGGTTGCTGCCTTCTGTCTTTCAGGATGTTGATCAGCAGCTAATGAGCCACACCTGAGCCTGATGGGGTGATGGATGTATAAATCCACAGCTCAACAAGGATTGGGGGCTCCTCTCCGTGCCTCCCCTCTCTGACTCTGGTGTAGAGGACCTGGTGGCGAGGTGGCTCCTCTCGGCTCCTCTCGGCTCCTCTCGGCTCCTCTCGGCTCCTCTCTCTGACTCTGGTGTAGAGGACCAGGTGGCGAGGTGGCTCCTCTCGGCTCCTCTCGGCTCCTCTCGGCTCCTCTCGGCTCCTCTCTCTGACTCTGGTGTAGAGGACCTGGTGGCGAGGTGGCTCCTCTCGGCTCCTCTCGGCTCCTCTCGGCTCCTCTCTCTGACTCTGGTGTAGAGGACCAGGTGGCGAGGTGGCTCCTCTCGGCTCCTCTCGGCTCCTCTCGGCTCCTCTCGGCTCCTCTCGGCTCCTCTCGGCTCCTCTCTCTGACTCTGGTGTAGAGGACCTGGTGGCGAGGTGGCTCCTCTCGGCTCCTCTCGGCTCCTCTCTCTGACTCTGGTGTAGAGGACCTGGTGGCGAGGTGCCTCCTCTCGGCTCCTCTCGGCTCCTCTCGGCTCCTCTCGGCTCCTCTCTCTGACTCTGGTGTAGAGGACCTGGTGGCGAGGTGCCTCCTCTCGGCTCCTCTCGGCTCCTCTCGGCTCCTCTCGGCTCCTCTCGGCTCCTCCCGGCTCCTCTCGGCTCCTCTCTCTGACTCTGGTGTAGAGGACCAGGTGGCGAGGTGGCTCCTCTCGGCTCCTCTCGGCTCCTCTCTCTGACTCTGGTGTAGAGGACCTGGTGGCGAGGTGCCTCCTCTCGGCTCCTCTCGGCTCCTCTCGGCTCCTCCCGGCTCCTCTCGGCTCCTCTCTCTGACTCTGGTGGCGAGGTGCCTCTCGGGGGCCTCCTCTCCTTCCTGCCTCCTGTGTGGAGGACCTGGCTGTTTGTTTGTTTGTTTGTTTAGTTACTGGTTCCTTAAATAAATGTCTATTTATTACTTTTAAACTCGTCTTGTCTCCCTCATGTTGCGGCCTTTTGAGCCGGGTCGTGACAATATGTTGTAGTTCATTTTTATTTTATATGGCGTAGGCATATGGTCTCTTTTCAAAATAAAGTTCCAACGTAGGTCAACATAGTTTATTTTTTACCTGCTACGGTTTAAAGAACAAAAGTTCTGTGTTAATATAAAACAAATCAAATGTTAAATCAAAGTCTTCTCAATATTTCATCAGTCTGTCTGTTCGCTCACTAACTGTTGATATTCTCATCATTGAGTGAAGAAATCCAAGATTACATCACAAAGCAGTAAAGAGTTGCATCAATAGTTCTCAATAATACTGTGAATTCATCACCAAGTATGATTCTAGTTTCCTGATGTTCGTGTGTAAAATGAGTGCAGTGAAGTGGACTGAGCTGTGAGACACACAGTGAACTGGAGACACCGTGGAGACTGTCTCACTCTCTGCTTTCTCCATCTGCACCACCTGCACATAGAAACTGTGTAAGTTCTCAAAGTGAGGACATGAAGACAGAGACAGATCCAGATCCTCATGAGTCCTCGTCATGATGCAGGTCCACCACGAGAAACCTTCAATAGATTCATAAACTGTGTTCACACATTCAAATGATATCCAGGGTGGGGGACACCACTGATGACATCATCATTTTACCATAACAACCAGTGTGAGTGCTGTAAAGATATAAATACTGAGGAGTGTGAAGCTGCACGAGTCAGCGTAAAGAAGCGTCGATCACGGCGCTCATTGATACGAGTGAATATTCATGAGGGGCTTTGCATTGACCATCTATGGATGAATGTGGGCGTGTAGAGGATATGAAGCTGATCCACGTGAGCACGTTTCAGGTGGACTGTGATTCATGAAGGAACATTGTCTGCAGGTGTGCGTGTGCACGGTTTAATAAGGCTGGTGATCTTTTGGGAGCACGTACACTTTAAATACAGATCCACTGGTTTATAAACCAGACCACTGGTCTCTGGTCTCGGTTCCAGTAAAGAGTCTCTGCTGCATCTTGAACCAGCTGCAGGTGAGATGAGACCGACTGATTACAGAGACACAGTTACAAGAATAAAAGCATGAACTATGGTCTCCATATCCTCAACAGACAGGAATGATGGAAGAAGTTACTGCTGACAACACAGTTGATTTATTCATCTTTAAAACATGAAATGACAGAAGCCAACAGTGTTGGTTGGTGTGTTGGAGGAATCTGCAGGTACGAAGGTTAAGACCTCAGTTTCATTCTGCTTTAGCTTTCAGGAGCATTTTGACATCTTCAATGTTCAGCAGGGAGTTAAAACAGCTTTAAACAGCAGGTTTCAGCTACAGCTGGTATCAACGGTAGGAAATGTGATATTTTCTACAAAAACACCCCAAAGGAACAGACAGATACAACGCCGATAACAAGTATTCACCCGCTTGGATGTTTCACCCTTTTGTTGCTTTCATACATGAAATCATGATCAATATAATTTGGCTTTTTTGACAAGAATTCGCAAAAACAACAACTTTAATATCAAAGTGAAAACAGATTTTTACAAAATAATGTAAATTCATTAAAAATATATAAGGTAAAGTAGATGATTGCATGAATATTCAGCCCTTCAGGTCAGTATTCAGTAGATGCACCTTTGGCTGCTATCACAGCACTGAGTGTGTGGATGCGTCTCACTCAGACATCTGGACACAGATCTTTCTCCATTCTTCTTCAAACAGCTCAAGCTCTGTCAGGTTGCTCGGGGATCAGTGAACTGCTCTTTTCAAGTCCAGCCACACATTCTGGATTGGATTGAGGTCTGGGCTTTGACTTCCACTCCAGAACATTCAGCTTGTTGTCTTTGAACCATTTCTGTGCAGCGTTTGCTGTATGCTCGGGGTCGTTGTCTCGCTGGAGAATAAATCTTCTCCCAAGTCGTAGTTCTCTTGCAGACTGAGTCAGATTATCCTCCAGGATTTGGGGATATTTTCCTGCATTCGTGTTCCCCTCTACCTTTACAAGCCTTCCAGGGCCTGACGTGTGAACGACCTGTGTGAGGACAAGTCTGTTCCCATCTTTGTGAACTAAAAGCTTTCCCGTGGCTTTAACAGTCCATAGAGACACACTCAGTGACTGAACCTCGCTTGTGTTTTCAGATGTGAGGAAGACTTGTTGGATGATCACACCTCCCTCAATACGCCTGAACTTCTTCATGCTTTTTACTGATCATTACACAACTGATGCCATTTATATTTGATGTCATGAATGCCAACACTAATCTACTGTATTGTAAATGCACAAGTGCTGACTCAGCGTGCAGCGAGCCGTGAGACGGATGTCTCCAGAACATCCGAGCATCACGATGAGCTTGGTGGAGGATCAATAAAGAGGATCATGAATGGTGGACTTGTGTGTTCCTTCATTTGTATCAGCTTGATATTATTTGGTTAACATGTGCCAATCATTGCTTCAAATGAGTGATTTGTAGACTGTATATGGTGATGCAGACAGACTTGATTAATGAGGCCATCCTGCGCTTTACACAAACACAAATACTGTCTACATGACATGATTCAGAGCTTTTCAGATGATTTGTTGGAATAAATAAGTAGGATCAACCAAAGTATTACAATCGGATGACTGTAAGAGACAAATGATTCAAATGAAGGCGTATTTAGGAGCCGAGGGGAGTAATACAATGAATAAAGCAAAGGGATCTACAACAGGTCTACTGTACATATGGGACATATATCATGTTCAATGCTTTCTTTATGATCAAATCCTCATGACAATGGAATATATTTCTCTAAAACTGTGATCAAAGGGTGCGATGTTTATTGATCTCAGCAGTGTCAGCCTATTATTCTTATCAGAAGCAATAAGAAATTGTTAATATGACATTCTGTCACAGCTCACTTCTTCCTTTAAGATACGTACATTAACAGGATGTTTATTATGTTTATATTCATAAAAATAACTCATCTCTTCTTGTGAATTTACCCTAAAATGAACCGTACAAAATAAAACATCTTGTTTTCTTTCTCATTACCTCCAAAACATATAAAAAATGATCCTTAAATGAAATTGCCCAGTTTTCCTTTTTCAATAATGTTGAACATACACCCAGAATATTGTGGTGAACATGAAACAAATGACAGATGGTTTCTGTTGGGGTCAAAAAATCTAAATGACTAATTATAATATGTGTGCTCACAAAGTCTGGTGTCCTCATGTGAATGTGTGTGTGTGTGTGTGTGTGTGTGTGAACATCTGACACTAAGCACCACACTTGTTTCATCTATTAGATATGAGCTGGCTGCAGAAAGAACACTTCAACACTGTTTACCCTAAATAAGCCATAATAAACCTGTGGAGGCGTCAATGACTTCCTGATTTCGATAAAAGTGACCTTTGTACGAGAACCAATTGTTACAGTGTCCAAATACATAGCTGAATGGACGCAATTCATGTGTGTTCCTTTGTGACGTAAACCAATCCTGTGCCAATCCAACAGTTTCTTGACTTCATCCACTGAAGGAACACTAATCATAAGTGGATTATTCAGCCAACAACTGGACTGATATGATGCAGGAGACTGTGGGACATAAAGCATGCAGAAGTGTGAGTTCAGTGCTTTGGAATAACTTCCCTCCTATTTCCTGACCGTCACATGAACACACACCTAGAAGTGCTCAAGACTGCAAGTGTGAGTATTGGGACTGGTTCATTCATCAAGCATTGCTTTTATTGTGCTTATTGAAGCTGTTTTGACAAAAACAAGGAACAAGTAATAAGGAATAAAAAGGTGAAATAAACAACATCAACACATTCAAAGTGTCATGAAGTTTGTGTTTCTATTGTTAGTAGAAGAAGAAAAGACTCACGGACACTTTGAGGTTCAAATAAGGAGACTTGTTTATTTCACTTCATATATAGTATTGCTAATAACACATCTATGTTCATTTAGAGATCAGAGAGGGTTGTAATATAGTGAGACTTGCTCTCTCCGGGGACAAGGAATACATGATGTTCTGTTTGGACACATAAGATGTACGACCTTCAAGAATGAGAGGAAGCTTGTTGAAGTTCCATCACTCTGTTCAGAGTATTGTTTCATCAACCTCTAGCCATACTGGAAAGAGAACACTACAAACACCACCCTGAGGATAAACTCCTACCCACATTCTCCTAACTAACATCAGCTGTGTGTGATCCTGTACACACTGAACTATCTGGTCAGCAGAGAAAAGGTTTCTCTGCAGGAGGAGACTCTCCCTCCTCCGGAGAACACAGAGACACTGAGGAACCAGGACCATACCTGAACCTGAACCCAGGATAAAGAGGTTCAGTGAATGTGGTGTTGAAGGTGTGGAGGTGGATCAGTGTGTCAGAGGAGACTCTGTAGAAGGACAGAGAGCCAGCAGGACAGTCCACATACACTGCTACTCTACCAGAGGAGGAGGAGGAGGAGGAGGAGGAGGAGGAGGAGGTGATGTGTGTTCTTGTCTTTTTGTGACAGACAAAGTAACCATAATCATGGCACTCCAGACTCCAGGACTGATCACTCCATCCAAACACACAGTCTCCACTGTCTCCTTTCCTTCCGATTCCTCTGTAACTCACTGATATATCAACTCCTCTTCTCCACTCGACCTCCCAGTAACAGCGACCAGTCAGACCAGTTCTACACAGCAGCTGAGGCAAGACATCAAACCTGTCTAGATGATCAGGATATGACTGATCCTCCTCCACTTGTGTCACCTTCCTGTTGTTGTCAGACAGTTTGAGGTTTCTGTTCACTGTGTTTGTGTCGAGTGTGAGTTCACAGGAATCTGATGGAGAGAACAAGACACAACACAGCTGCAGTTATTAATCTCTCATGTGTTTGATGATGACATCAGAGATGTGAATGAGTGATGTCACAGTTTGAAGATGCTTTGTTTTCATGAATCAAACTCAAAGCACACTTACACTTCCTCAGACCTGGTCTGAACCATCGGACTCCAGCAGGCTCCACCCTGAAAGGAGGAGGGGGGTCAGAGCAGCATGGAAACATGGACATTACATCGCTCTCATACACAGAGCTTTGTTATTCATGTTCACATGGAGCACTTATTATTCATCAGCTCATATTCTTTTACTTCACTGGAGCTTCTTCTGATTGGCCCATGACGACAGCTCGTTATGTTCACTTATTCATGATCTATTATTATCAGGATTATATTGACAATCATCATCCATTTCACATTCAGTTTCCTCCACCAGTCAGTCAGTGAATCACATGTTTAAACCTGCATCAATTGATTTCTTTGTCCACTTGTGGTTCAGTGAGAACAAGCTGTAAACACAACATGTGACATATTATCATCTTATAAAGTAGTCGTGTTGGTTCCGGGTCGTGGTCTCACGTGAGTCTCACTGCATGGGCTGAGTCACTTTGTTAATAGAACCTCTAGAAGTTCAAACCAACGGATGTACGACCTTTGAACTAGTGAACAAGTAGCTGATTACCTGTGAAATCTCTGACATCTAAACCCAAAGTATGGCCGACCAAAGTCAAGTCTCCCTTCAGTCGCTCATGGACGCAATCAGCCAGTAAACCAGACTTCATATCACGGCTCGATGCTTCTACTGAACCATGAATACGGTGCTGATATTCATTATTATCTATTCTATATTATAATATAAGAGGTAAACACCAAACCACTGCAGTACAACACAGAGTCAGCTGCAGTGGCGGCTGGTCCATAGAGGGCGCTAGGGCGCCCCCCCCCTTGAGCTACAAATAATTAAAATAAATAATAATAATAATAAACTATACAAATTGTCAATATTTGTGTTTTTGAAACATGGAATCACCCAGTAATATGTGTAAAATATGATATCTGTGGTAAATAGATGCTTTTCCTGCTCGTCCTCTCCTCGTGTGCACGTCTCAGCTGCTGGGGCGCTGGAGAAACTGCCCCAAAGAGGCGGGTCTACGAAGCAGTTTAGCCAATGATGCTTTAATGCTGACTAAAGATATAAATGAGTGACATACAAGTTAGCCAATCAGCGTCCTCAAATAGATTCAGCTTGACTGGCAGCAGACAGCAGACTAGCAGGAAAGAGAAGCAGTACATGAAGCTTCTCTACTAGCTGTACACCAGACAGGTTTGACTCGCTGGATGACGTCATGCTAATGACTTATTTATCTTTTTAACACAACGGGGACAGAACCAGCATGGACAGTTAGGGAGTGAGGGACATGAAGCACCTGTCTGAGAAATGGATATATAGTTATAAATAAATCATTATTTATATATATTATGTTATATTATATTATACTGAATGAAAATAAGATGTCTGTCTGTTGTCACCTGTCTGTCTGTCTGTTGTCACCTGTCTGTCTGTCTGTTGTCACCTGTCTGTCTGTCTGTCTGTTGTCACCTGTCTGTCTGTCTGTTGTCACCTGTCTGTCTGTCTGTTGTCACCTGTCTGTCTGTCTGTCTGTTGTCACCTGTCTGTCTGTCTGTTGTCACCTGTCTGTCTGTCTGTTGTCACCTGTCTGTCTGTTGTCACCTGTCTGTCTGTTGTCACCTGTCTGTCTGTTGTCACCTGTCT